>OOFH01061420.1:0-15519 GCA_900323355.1 Merlangius merlangus | reverse complement strand
TGATTTCCAGAACCACCGAGTGGCATTGGACAGTAAGTACGTCAATCAAACGGTCGACTGCACTCCCCCGCCCCCCGTGCGTGACCCCTTCGTGCACGTACTCAAAGCTCGTGACCCAGAGCAAGCTTCTGTTTGTTGTTATCCTGCGGTAGCTACTGGAGCTAGCGAACTAGCTAATCCACATTTGGACCTAGCACTAGAAGACAACCCTAAACTCCAACCTAGCTAGCCTGGCTCGCTCTCACGCATCTGTGTTCGCGCTCGTGCATGATTGCACGTCCATGTACTTGGAATGGGTGGAGTCAGAGTCAGCTTTCAAAGAGAGGGGGTTATAATTACCTCGTTAAATATTGTAATATCAGTGTAAAGGTTTTACATGAAAAAGTACCGCGTTACACACAACACTAGCCGCGTTTACATGGACACTTCTGATCTGATTAAATTTCTATTCGGAATAAATCTATTCCTATCATGCAATCCAAATGTACTGTATATGGCATGCACAAAAGTGGTAAGCTTACGTTCGTATGTCTCCCGCTCACAACCGTTAGGTTGGTCTGGACTTATATGATATATGTAAGGGGTAATGTTGGGGTACAGAACGCCGGTCATTATCGGGTAAATAAGCCCCGACAGGGCAAACGGGACTGCGATTTGGAGCGGAGGAATTTTGCTTCGGGTATTATTTTCGATGATGACCGGTGACTTTCTATACATTATTACGGCTCTTTGCAAAAAGAAACAATATCTTCACACGGTGTGTCATTTTAGTTTTTTTTTAACGAATTACCATTCGTAGTGTTGATCAGCAGGGAAATTGTCCGCCAAAGATGTTGACGTCGCTTAGAAACCGGACACGCTGGGGTTGATAAGTTAGCGGACTACTTACGGAGTACTAAGAAAGATGTGAATAAGGCAAAAAATCCCCTTTCCTTGACAGCGGTCAAGTTCAGTATGCATATAAGTACCGACTGACCAATTGCGAAATACTGCAGCTGCTGATGCCATCTCTCCAAGTTAGTAGTAGCCGCACCCACCCCAAACCAATCTGAATAAGTTTATACATTTCGATTATAGTGGACTACACCACCTCTTCTATTCCGCATGGAATTCTATTCCGGTCAGAGAATTGTATTCCGATTGAGCCGTAAATATGATAATTTTTTATTCTGATTGAGCTGTTCTTCCACTTCTAATCGGATCAGAAGTGTCCATGTAAACGCGGGTGTCTAACGGTCTCACGGTAACATCAAAAGAAATTGCATTTCCCCATTATTGTCTATCAAATGACTTTGAACTAACAGAATCAAACTAAAGTGGTTTGGCAGCATGGCAGCCGGGTATATCCAGTTTGTTTCAGCGCACACACCACGTGACATCATTGATATAACTCAGGTCCTACTCGCAACATAAAAATAAATCCACGCAGGTATTAGTAATTTTAGGAGATGCACGTAAATTACACCAATTGAAAAACACATAGGCCTTGTTGGAAATGTAATACCTCGTCAGATGACGTTTACTACTTTTTAATGGCCTTAATTTGGGCTAATTTCATTTACTACCTTTTAATACCTTTAACAGCCCCGCGCAACCCTGAATATAAAGTCAAATCCATCCCATAAATTGAGAAGGAAGAGAAAAGACAGAATGAACCTGAAAGCTAACCAGAACACCATGGACCCAAGCTAGGGGGAATCTGTCAGAACTCTGGAGAGGTACACCTGCTCAGAAAAATCTCCATAACACCCACACCCAGCTCAGAGGCCTCTTGGTCAACAGAAGAGCAGAACAACAGACGATAGGGATAGATAAAGGTAGTGCTGGTGGATACACCAAGGTTGGCAAAACAGCGAAATCAAGAGGAAGAACATCCTACAGTCCCAAGATTTAGACGGACGATGCTTGACACAGTTTCAAAACAACAGTTCAGAACATATAGCATCAGTTCTAGAACTACGGGAGTATCACACTTCCAGAACTGCTTGAGTATCAGTCAGACTTCTAGAACTAATGTAAAATCAGTTAGAGAACTAGAACTGCTGGAGTATCAGAGTTGTAGAATTGTTCTGACATCACAAGACACTTCTTTTGCTCGAGAAGGTTTCTGATCACAAGGCCAGCGTGAAATACAAACTATCAAAGAGAGTAAATCGTATGACACAGTAAGAGGGTGTGTGCGTGTACAAACCTGCTGCTTGTCCTTTTTGTGTATCTTCATCGTCTATCCTTCACTGCATCTGTGAACATTGGAGGAGAAAAGAGTCACATGACCCGGTCACATAATCAAAAGGCCTTTAAACATTAGTGAGGGGGAAGAGGTTAACACACACGCACAAGCACGCGCACACGCACAGTGATGAAACGCGACCTGCCAAATGACCGAGCGTAGAATGGCAAAGATAAGGAAGCGGTTGCATAGGTGTATTTTAGAGCAATTTAGATGGAAAATGGATAAATAAAAAATGAGAAATGTGAACGGAAAATCCTTGACAAAAGTGAACAGCAATGTGACTAGCAAAGTTGAGCCCCGACTGGGATATTATCTTCCATTCTGAAGCCAGAGGCTCTCTCCTCCTCAAGAGTCGATGGTAACTGTGTCATCATCAGGCCTGTTGCCCATTTTCATAGTTCACCATTCACCGAGTGTGTGCATAGACTGTGGCCGAGACAGGTCAAACAAACAAAATTCCAAAAAGTACAAGCAAATTTTCTTGTTAATATATTAGTATTGTCACTTTTTATTCGATATTCAAATATGCATTCGAACATGACGTGAAATATCCGTATTCAAATATTTATAAACTACACGGTGTGCCATGTTGTGTAGCAGATTTTTTAAGGTCTATGGGTTATTATTTTATTGTTGCCATCTCATCGCAGTAGCACGTGCGCTAATCAATTGAATAATAGTATATCCTGGACCTGTTTCGAAAGCGAATAACGCACTGAGCAGCCAGCCTAAGCGGAAAAGTTCGACCCCAAGTCATCCTCGCAGACAACAAACACTGCATTGGTGGAGAGACACAGGCTGCCACAAATACCCGCTTCTCTCAACATTGACGCGCAAATACCTGTGTGTACCAGGCACATCTGTGCGCTCCGAACATGAGTTCTCCACCGCAGGTAAAATTGTGAATAAAAAGAGAGCCGCACTTGTAGCTATTCAAATACACTGCTTGATATTCGATATCCGTTCAAAAACCAGATTTTTCTTAAAAGTGACAGTGTGTGATGGTGTGGGGCATTCACATATGAAGGGAAGAGTTTCCCCCTCCACAGATATTTTCTGTGGTGAACAGAAGATCACACCTTATCAACAATAATACAAATATAAGCAATCAGGACATTGGTGGATGTTGGATGTTTAAAGTTCAGATAGGGGTTAGTATGCTTATATAAACAGCCCCACCTGAACACCATAAATACACAATGGCTATGATAACAAATGACTTTCATGGCCATTACTGGACATTAATCATATGCCAATGCAAACACGACTATTGTATACACCTACTTAATATGCAGGTGTGGTTTTTTAAATGGAATGTAGACCAGCGTTTAAAAGGTGGGGTAGGCAATTCGGAGAGACTATCCAGATTACGCTAGTATTAGAAAGTGTCCAGGGGGGACTCCAAAGACACTCCCCTAAACACATGAAAAGCTCCCTAGATTAAGCATTAGCTATTGGCCGTGAGAATATCTATTATATTATATCGATATCCATGTATAATTAGCGATGTGAATAACTAAAAATTTTAATGGAGAATAATCAGTGGGTGTATGAACGAACAATCGATTATGCGATGTGTGCGGACTAGGGCTGCAACAACGAATCGATAATCTATTACTACAAGCAACGAATTTGGTCATCGATTCGTTGAGTCGCACAATTAATGCGTCACTCGTAGGCATGGCACTATTTACAGCCAGCCGCCGACAGGTTGGTTCATGCACGCCCACAGCGAGCTTTAGTGTGATCGACCACAGCTTGTATTTTGGTCATCTCTTAACACTGGACAGTAGGCCTATAGTAGGCCTATGTTGTACCTTCACTGCCTTTGGGTTAAAAAAACTCCTTCAACTCAGTATCGCCTAGTCCAACCAAAAACTGTCAGCTGCTGCTGCTGTAGACAGTGTGCAGACGGGCTTGGAGTCGGCACCGCGTGCATCAACAGTCATTCAAAGCAGCGGTAGTAATCACAGAACCGGACGGTGTAGAAAGTCCCGAAAAAAGTAGCAAACAGTATCAAATGTGATGTGTTCAGGTCGACTCAGTAATATGATCGATGTGTTCAACTTCAAATGCAACAGAAAAAAAAAAGAAATTTGAGATTTCAGCGAAAACTTGTTTTGGAATGGAATTATGACCTTTTTAACGTCCTATCTTGAGCTATGATCATCTTATCAGCAATTAGAGCAATAATACAAGTTCTATTATAACAAAATAATAGAAAAGTATAAATAGTGGTATCAATAAAGACCTGGATTGATAAGGAGTCTCGAAAATGGTATCAATATCAATTAATGATCTATCATCTGACAGAAATTAAGATGATTCAATTTCTCTTTAACGGTTAGTATTTGCCAGTTAAAGATCCTATCTGTAAGCCGGTTAACCATGGACATCCCTTATATACTGTGTATAAATGTATATCATACATTGTTGTTGTTTTTGTGTTATCCCAGACAGTTATGTTTTTTTATTATTTAATATTACTTTTAATAGTTCTGCGACGTTGGAGCAATAACCTGGTGTTTTTACACTTCAGTCTGCACTATGAATTTGATGTAATGTTCAGTTTTTGAATAAAGATGTGGCAATTACAAATGTTTTTTTATATCTGATTCATCGATTAATCGAAAAAAGAACAGACCGATTAATCATTATAAAAATAATAGTTAGTTGCAGCCCTAGTGCCGACATTCACAAAGGCAGCCATGGATCATTGACAAGAAATCACTTAATATTTTAAACGCAAAAAAACAACTACCTGCAAAGTAGTTCCAGTCAAATTGTCTGTTGTGAAAAATGCATTAAACTAATCATAAAACGCGGTTCTATGCAGACAGACCCTAGAGTATCTGTGGTAAAGGCTGGGACGAATTTCAATGATAAATATGTACACTTTATGTTGAAAGTAAAGGCCGTCGCGAATCCCATTGAAACGAATGATGCAGTGATTCGGTCTTCAAAACGAGAGCTGGTAAATTGTGAAAAATGAATTAAACTTAAACAATGCGGTTATATGCTATAGACCCTAGAGTATCTGTTGTATAAAGGCTAGGACTAATTTGAATTATAAATATGTACAATGCATAACATTAGCTCTATGGCTCATAGCTGAGCGGACTGGAATACCTCCCATTGTCGTCGTAGCGAAGGTCCGTCATATTTACTGGAGGAGTAAACAAAGTTTCCGTTGCATAAGAACCTTACGGGAAGATTATGATTGTTCCAGGTATTAGTCAAACCCTCAGGCGTTACCAGGGAAACAAAGTTATCGCTTGTGAAATACTTCATATTTGAATGGGAAAAAATGTTATCAGTCCAAATGTTAAAAATCGATTTTGGCCCTCGGGAACGAATAATCTAATATTTTGACCCATCCCTATGTATATTAAGATATAGTCAGAGCACCCGGAGTGTTCTAGAATATTAACAGAACACGGCAAAAAGCTGTGTCTACCTCGCCATTGCGATGCATCCACTGTAAACACGAGTGCATGATACCATGGCAGCAAGCTGCTCAGGGCCACAGCCTCACCCTCCACCTTGACCCGCCTCTAAAAAACGGAACATTTGTGGCAAGCTCATTGGGGGACTGGCTCGTAGGCGCTGTAATTCTGTGTACTTTGCACTTTCATAATTAAGACATGCTGCATTTTCAGTTCTATAACTGATTGTCTTATTTTGTTTACAAGTTACGGATGGAGTCTGGAGATGATGTGGGGTACTTATTGTTCACGGTTTACATCTTAGATTACACAGTACAGGCTGTGGCAGCTAGCTCAGGGGAGAGACTGTATGACACTAGATGGTGCAACATGCACAATAAAAAAAGAATTGCCTTCTGCATTTGTTTTTTCTTTTCCCTTCATTGTACCAAACTCGTACCGAACCGTGATGTCTGGACCGAGGTATGAACCGAACCCTGACTTCAGTGTAGTGTTACACCCCTAGTAGCAACTCGGGTAGGTAGACAGACAGGTAAGCCATCCAATAATTGAAGTAAGAGCATTTGATTAATTGAGTAAGGTTGTGGTGCAAAGAGAATTCAATACAATTGAAAAAAAATATGATTAAGATGGAAAAAAGTTGGGGATTTTATGTTTAATAAATTTGAATTCAATTTGTAGACGAATTTATATACATTAAGTTAAACAGTTACAGTGCAAATTATGACATCAAAAGGGATTTGACATCCTGTGCCCTTTCGTGTGCTTGTCAAACCTCTCTGTGACACAACGGATGAGAAGCCTGTGAGGGAGAAATCTAAACTAATGCGTTAGCTGTGGATAGAGTCAGCAATGAGTAGAGTGGCAATTATTACTATGACTGCCAATTTAGGCATATTCTCAATGCAACTATAATAAGCACTACAAAACTTGGAGTATGGTCATGTATGGCTGCGGGGGGGACATCTGCTTCTATGTTTGTTGCTGATTGGTTCCTTATTCATGCGTTGGACACGCACGCGCACACGCACACACAAACAAAGGCCTATGTTACATTATTTCTAATAACTTTTGGGGGTCAGGATAGTGTAGTGTTAACCCTCCAGCCAACAGACTGGAGGGTTATATCCCCAATCACCTGGAAGGTTTCAAGCAACGCAAAGCAAATCTTGAGAATAGGGAAGGGTATTGTTACGATTTTAACGGTACTCTTATCGGTTCTTTTGTTTGTTTTTGGACCAAGCGTCATCGAATTTACTCTGAAAATATAATGGATGATATGATACATTAATAACCAGCATTATATACAATTAAAAAAATCCACCATTAACAGATGGAATGCGTAGTAAATTGTCCTAATAAATGTAAGGCTAAAAACAATAAATAAATTAACTGGTTGTTTCAGATCAAATTCATGTGTTGGCAAATTCATGTCCTTGAGAAGTTGTTAACATTGCGGGTAGCCGGGAGGTCTGACTTCTGCACTTCAACTCCGCCAACTGCACACTCTGAAGTCACACTATTACAGAAGTAAAGTTTGAGCGCAAACAAGCAGCTACACACACCTATTGAGGAGCATTAGCTATGGGGCGCGAATACTCCCCCCTGGCTCAGACTTAGATTTTTCCAGCTTAGCAGACGTAAAACATTCATACAGCAAATAACAGTCAGCAATGGGAAAAGTCGACGAAGCATCATATCACACTTTTAAGTCTGTGTGTGGGCTCACTTTATTTGTTGCACTTAAGGCCACAAGCACAGCGTTAACTTTGGTGAAATGAAACCACAATTTTGAACATTAAGTTATTTTCGTCATTGTTGTGTGTGTATCTGTGTTTGCATGCTGCCAGTGTGCAGTGTGTAGCAAGCGACTCGCTATAGAGCTGCCCCGCCCCCCGGCTCACACACAGGCTCTCCAAGAGAGATCTCTCTTGGACTGGGACGAGACACACCTCATCATAGACAATTGTTAAAAATCGTGTCGCGGAATAAAAACGGCGAAGACAAGATCAAATGTGCAAGACAACGACTAGTTTTTTCTACCCAGTACCGAGAGCAGAAACGATATCATCTGAGCTTATCGATATGGTATTTAAAATGTTGAATTCGGGGCCCATTTAATAACCAGGTTTCAGTACCCATCCCAACTCGAGGAGGAGATTCTGATTTCAGATTGATGTCTGGCATCAGGGGAAGAGATAGGAGAACAAGGCAGACAAACAGCTCTGTACTGCTGCTTGCATCAGCTACGGTTCACAGCAGGCACTATGAACTCCATTAGGTTTCATAGGAGAGAGGCAGGGTAGTCTAGTGTTGAGGGGGTTCTGATCCCAGGTAAAAGGTCCAGGGTTGAATCTCCAAAGTCCTACCTGTAGACAACCTTGAGTAAGATCCCCTAATCCCTTCCCTACCAGCTCCAATGTAAGTAGCTTTGGACAGAAGAGTGTGATATATGATGATAGTAGCATTTAGAGAGCAGATGGATTAGAGAGACAGCTAGTCGGACTGTAACAGGTATGCAAACTTCCAGGCTATATTATAAAACAACTGGCTTTAGGACCCAGAACATTTCCTGCTACTTCTGCAGGAAAGCTTGATTTTTCCTAACAGGTCATCTTGAGGGGGTGGAGCTACAGATCTGCAACCATCGGGCCGGCATCCAATATGCTGCTGGATGAGCAGTGGAAACAACAGAGCATACCCCAGTTATCACACACGCCATGCAGGATTAACACACATACACACACACACACACACACACACACACACACACACACACACACTTATTCACAAAGGTCATATCGGCCAGGGGCACGTAGATATATATCCAGCAGATTTTTTTAGAATTCAGTATTAGTCATGTCACAATACCAAAATGATGACTTCTACACCACCTATTTTGATGCCAAACTATACTACGGCAAACCCCCTAAACATCAGGATACCGGAGACCAAAGGCGGTGTATTGAGTAATTTGTGTTTGTCCCGCTCTAATGCACTAATGCCATGTACAGCCTAATAATCTAATCTTTTGAGCTCCATCACCATGAAGGGGCAGCCTTACATTTAATGTATTTTATGGTCATAATTTCATGCTCAATGAAATGTTGGTTTGTGTTGTTAAGGGTTTTCTTGCTTGTTGTTTTTTGACAATGAATAAGTACATAATGTCAACATTGAGATCAAGGTCAGTGTTATTAAAGCTTTGACATGGTATAGTAATCTGACTTCCCCAGTTCCCCTATACTTGAGTTTGTGATTCCTTAAGGTAAGTTTGCAAACTCTATTATTTTACCACAAATATGCAAGTTCTTCTTAATTTGAAGACATTTTAACAGAAACAGATAATTGGCTACAACACTTTTGCTTTGTTTGTCAGGTGTGGCAGTGAAGGGCATTGCTTCGAGAGGAATGTTGAAAGAAGCTTGAAAAAGACGATAAGTGAATACTTTCATGCATTCGTACATTCTGCAAAACGATACGTTAAGACTACGACGTCCGCACAGTTAAAGCGCAACTTGCTGCCCCGCCTTTCGTCCTCACATGAAAGCTAGCGTGCATATGAGGGACAATAAACGCGTGGCATGCCCGCTATGCCTCCAGGGAATGGAAACGAGACGCAGCACAAACACACAGACACAAAAATGTTCCCGCTGTTGCACATGGATGCAACTCGTAGGAAATAATTGCAATATTTTTCTAGTATTGGTTTACCCTGCAACCCATGACGGGATATTCTAGACTTTAGGAGGTTCTGACTCTTAGCTGAAAGGTTCTGGGTTTGAACCCCAACATCCACAGTCTAGCCGTAGGCCTCCATGAGTGAGATGCCACTACCTGTTCCTTCAAGCCCGGCATCTGAATTCACCGCAAGTGGCTGAGTGAAAGTGTCGGCTTAATGAGTCACGACTAAAGAATCATGATGTGCTTTGAAATCAACCGCTATGACTTAGATGAGTCATCTGCTACAGGATGAGGTATAAAATAGTGAAAGCTTAAGACTAGTGTGTCAATGAGATAAACATCTGGCAGTCACCACGTGCACTCACACACACTTGCATCAACACTCAGTTTTGTGTGCAAAGTAGAGCAAACCCCTCCCACATCAGGCTAGTATTTGAGGATGAGCAAGACAAACAGGGCCGATGTATGTCCCGGAGGCAAGTCTGGTGTACTTTACATCCAAACAATAGATGGTCTTTCTTGGTGTTCTTTTTATGCAGCCGTAAAGTTCTGCTCGGTTGATCCATTGGTTGGTTCTTTGATATGCACGTGTTCGACCAAAGTCTCATTGGTCGGACAATCACTGATGTTCCTTCCACAAGGGAAAAAAAGTTTTTAGGCGGTTTGAAAACCCTAGATCGTCAGTGAGTGGTTCAAAACTTTTAGCCCTGTGAACCCATTTCTTTAAACTTTTGTGCATCTGCTTCCACACTGATTGTTTTTACCTAAACCACATATGTCGGTTATATCAATGTACCAGTGAACATTATCAGATCGCTCTACAACACATCAGGGATTTGCTCATGGCTATAGTTTATTACGCGGTCAGTTCGTATATACAAAACATCTGAGACGTTTTAAAACGTTTAATTATTAAATGGATCATCTTGTTTGCCAAAATGGTTCATCAAATATCAATAACTTGTGTCAGCAATATAATGCTACCCACACGCATATCAGGGGATCCCAATTGTTGTCCCGATTAAAAGGTTGTGAACCACTGGTGAAGAAAAACCAAGACCCAAACTTCCAACTCTCAACTTAAACACACATCCTACAGCATCCGTACCTCTTGAAAATATGTTTAAAGTCACCCACTTTATGTATTAATTTCCATGGAAACTGAAGCTAGAAACACTTTACTCGCCTAATGAATTAGTCATTTCTGCTGCTGGCAAACAACTTTCCATAGCTGCCTATAACGAGACAAAACGTTATAACCGTTATAAATCCATTATGTTATTTTCATATTGTAAGCAGTGGCTTGGTTTGGTGCATTATCAATTAACCAGAATACCAGAGCTGCAATTTGGTTACCTGCACGCGCGCCCTTTGTCTGGGGCACGGGCGCGTGCGCGCTATTGCACCTGGCCAGGTCAAGGTGTGTGTGCGTGTCAACCAAACACATGGATGGTCCCCCTATGCAATGTGTCAGTAAGCTAGTAGGCTAATCAGCTAGCTTTGATTTCATGTTGGTTTATAACGACTGCCAGTCGTAACGGCTACCCCAGCTAATGCAGCTAGCCCCAGATACACTCAGCCATACAATCGCCACAAGTTGCAGAGCAAAACAAACTTCCCACTGTTTTCCCAGCAGCAAAACGGCGCCTCAAAATAAAATAACACACAACCGACATAGAAAGGACACAGCGTGTCCTATTTCACGTTAGCAATCTTAGCTGCTGAGCTAGCACGCTTTGCTAGCGGTGTAATGTCACTGCATCAGTGTTATATATTCCGCTCCTTCCACGTGTGAACACCCTCTAAAGTCCTTTCTCAGGGACATCACCTCCTTCCCTCTCCGGCGACTGCTCACCTGCTCCGGACACCGGACCCCCCGCTCACCAGAGAGTCATCCTCCGGTATCACCAAACACTAGCGCTTTCAGCCGCATTTATTTCCAAGGACACAAATACGCCATGACAGTTTAGAAAAATGCATAAAAAATTAGAAGGAGGCGGTGGGAGACGGGTGGAGGAGGAGGAGGAGGGGAGAGAGAGCGAGCGAGAGAGGGAGGGAGGAGGAGGGGGGAACTCCGAGCAATTTCTTCAAATCCTCCACAAAGCCAGCAGCTACCCGCTCCGTGGAGGACTTCATTCACTCCACTACCACACTTCCACACTGTCCACGTCTCACACACACATCCCCATGTCCACGGAGACACGGCGGGTCCGAAACGCAAAAGTTAAAAAGACATGACTTACCTAAAATGGCCACTGCAGCAGCCAAAATACAAACAGCTATTATTTGGTGGAAGTTTAGCAGCGGTGGAGCTGCAGCACCCTAACCTACCATTGGACCCGCAGCTCTGGGATCGTTCATTGGCTGCAGCTTAGCGCAGCTGGGTCGATGCATATTTCCATTGGCCCCGCAGCTGTCAAGCAAAAGGAGTGTCTTTTCTGCGTTTGGCTGAGAGCTAGCGGCACATCGCAGACCAGCACCATTGTGTGCACTTTCCCCCTGCTTATTCACGTTGATAGCGTATAGCGATCGTATGGCGCGTGATCTAGTCGAGGTTTTCTTACCGCAGAACGAGAGAATGGGAGAATCGTCTTTTCCGACCCAGGGATCGCACCGCGTCCCGTTGGCCGCTGTCACCGGAGAGGAGACGCGCAGCCCAGACGAGCACAGCACATCAATGCAACACACGGAGCCGTACGGACTCGCGCTTTACATTTCTCCTTTGCCGCATCCACCAATCATGTCGCTTTTTACTCCATCATTACGAGGTTGAAGGGCGGAAAAAATGAAACATTCCACGTCTTTGCAGATCATGTTTCGTTTCCCGGATGTTCAGTTTACTGGATTTATTATGTCCTTGTGTGTTATGCGACAGATGCAGTGTGTACGACGGCCATAACAAGGGTTTTCTAGGAGGCACCGGTGAATTTAGGTGTTTTCTTTTGGGGGTTGATCGGGGGGATGATTTGAGATTTGGGATACAAATGAAGTGGTTGGGGTTCTTTGTTGGTTGCCATTGCATTGTGTTTCATCCTCTGGTCCGATTTGATGACGCCGTTACCATTCAAATGTTGTCTTCGGTCAGATCCTGGCTTCTTTCTACCTGTGACTACCTGTATTGCTTTGAGTTCATCATTTGTAATGTAGGTGAGGATTTGCCACGGAACGCGTATTTTACTCAATGTTTTCAACCAACCCTGTTACTGCATTCAAGTACACATTAATAACGCAATAATTGCCACGAGTCCACGACCCTTGGCAAAGTCAGTCCCAATGGTTAATGTATGCGGTGTACCGCCACTTTTTACTAAAATCATACACAAAGTTTAACTATTTCAGGCATCTAGAACTAAACCATTGAGTTCAGAATAAAATGTTCCCCTGCTCATGATCTCATTAAATACTTTCCTAGCAGGGGGTGCAAGTCTAGTGGTTCCAAACCTTTGGGCCTTCGACCCCTTTTAAGGTCTGGAAATCCTTGTTAACACAACTTGTTCAACATCTGACAGTAATATCAATGTGAACGTATGCAGACTAAAAATCACACCACATTTAGTGATTAGCCTAAATTACTGGTGGTATCATGAGGCAGTCTGTTAGTAGGGACCTTTTGTTTTATAGTGGACCTTTTTTTTTTAACTGGATGTTTAAAAAGAAATCACCATGAAATGTCCTCTCTGGGAGTGAGCAAACACTTACAAACCCATATGCATATTAAGTGGACCAAATCGTGGTCCCGACCCACAGGTTGGGAAATATGACAGTAATACATTCTGTGTTCACTCAGATGGGATAACACTCGAAACGCACTCGCATTTCCTCATAGAGCTCTGTGATGTCATATCTAATGATGTCACATTGGATGATGTGACATGTGCTTCATGACTTAGGTCAAGAGTGTCAGCAACAAGGCAAGCCAAGTTTATTTTTACAGAACCTATCAAATCATAGGCTTTTTGTTGGCAGGACTCACATTTAAAGCACATTCAATGAAATACAATGATAGGACAATAAACAGATGCATATAAAATAAAAGTACAACAGGTGAAATAATACAAATGCCGGTGCTGATATACATTTTTTATTCCTTCCGGGATTACTTCAGTATTAATCTATTTTACAAAAAGGTTTGGCAAATCCTGAATCACCAAAAATTAAGCTGAGTCAAACTCTCAAGCCTCTATTTAAAAGAAAAAAGTGTTGACGCAAACCTCAGATGTTCTGGAAGCTAGTTCCACAGATGTGGTTGTAAATAAAAACAAAAAGTATGACGATAGCTCCTCTAGCAGCTAGCGGTACTAGCGCCAGGGCTAGCCCCTGCTGAATGTGGAGTACAGTGTAATTATACAGCAGGTGATTATAAGCATGCTAATCCTGACACCGCTGTGTAGTACCATGACCCCATTGTTAATATGCCTCCTTAGTGGTTAGGCTAATTTATTAATTAGCACTCAGGCTACAGCCTGGGAATACACCCTTGCTCTTGTCACCTGGGCTGAATAGCACAATGCCATTCTCAGATTCACTACCCCTCTTGCTCACTGTGTTATTATGTTTCTGTTTAACTTAATAAATATCCTTACATTGGTTCCCTTTGTCTCTTTGATATACTGGTGATGCTGTTGGTGTACACAGGTGACGGGATCAGACTAATTATTTAATTAGTGAATTGGTTTTAAGAAAAACGGACTCTACTGTAGGGGTACTTTACAGATGTATCATTTAGCACTAAGATAAGCTTGAGTTAAGTTCAGTTTATTACGTTCTTGAGTACACAAAAGCAGTCACAGGTCCTTAATGTTTTAAAGGGGCTATTCTAATGAAGGTAATTATGAATAATTCATCCTTTAATGTGACGAGTGATCTATTCAATTGGCTTACAATTATCTTCCAGTCAAGTTAATTAGCGCAGGACTTTATCACAGCTTCAGGCCAAGCTTTATCACAGTTACAGTCATTAAAATCTGTCCAATCACATTTACCCCCTTCAACACAGTAATAGTCGACCCTTCATCACAGCTGCAGTCTGTCCTTTATCACAGTTGTTCTGAACTTCATAAAAGTAACCGTCTGGCCTGTATCACTTTCAGACTCCATCTTAACTCTAGTCTGTCTGTTGTTGTCTCTTTGTGTCTCTCTCTATCCTTCACTCTCACTCTCTGTCTCTGTCACTCCGCTACAATTATACCAAAACAGCTCTTCTGTAAAAGTAAACTATATAAAAAAAGCAATTCTATATTTAAACTATTCACTATTCCAATATATAGAATAAAAACTAGATGACCTCAGGGACGAAGGTGTCAACAATCACAGAACAGACCCGACACGCATGAACCTGCTGTCGTCGTGCATTGCACTACAACAATGACACATTTCTGCTGTTGTTGGGTGAAATGTGTTGGTATGGTACGATGCCAAAGTATTTTATTATTAAGTAATATATCATTATATTTCTATGCAGCTATATAGTGGGGGAAAACATATCTCTTGTCTGAGTTAAAGTATCACCCATGTAGAATACACCAATGAACCCGTCAAGCACACTAAATGTACTGGTGTCAAGTTAATAACACCAAGCAAACACTAGAGAGAGGCATTCTACTACAGATCACAGCTCTCCATGTCTCTCTCTCTGGTATCTACCCATGATTATCTTCTTCCTACTTCTCTCTTCTCTCTTTCTCTGTCTCCCTCGCACTCTCTCTCTCTCTCTCTCTCTCTCTCTCTCTCTCTCTCTCTCTCTCTCTCTCTCTCTCTCTCTCTCTCTCTCTCTCTCTCTCTCTCTCTCTCTCTCTCTCTCTCTCTCTCTCTCTCTCTCTCTCTCTCTCTCTCTCTCTCTCTCTCTCTCTCTCTCTCTCTCTCTCTCTCTCTCTCTCTCTCTCTCTCTCTCTCTCTCTCTCTCTCTCTCTCTCTCTCTCTCTCTCTCTCTCTCTCTCTCTCTCTCTCTCTCTCTCTCTCTCTCTCTCGTCTTCTCTCTCTCTCTCTCTTTCGTTTTCTCTCTCTCTCTCTCTTTTTCTCTCTCTCCTTCTCCCCCCTCCCCTCCCCCCTTCTCTCTCTCCCCCCCTCTCTCTCTCTCTCTCTCTCTCTCTCTCTCTCTCTCTCTCTCTCTCTCTCTCTCTCTCTCTCTCTCCATCATTACATTTAAATGTTTTAAAA
>OOFH01061405.1:0-12530 GCA_900323355.1 Merlangius merlangus | reverse complement strand
CAATACAAATATTGAATATTTTGCTTGACAGAATGCATAGAAGATAATTAAGAAACATGGTGGGTGGAGAAATCAGCTTGGACGAGAGAAATTTCCTGATTTATGTCACCGCCTATCATCATGAAGGAGGAGGTCCTTTACTACGTCACCACCTATCATCATGAAGGAGGTCCTTTACGACGGCAGCATCTATGGATAAGGAGGAGCACCAAGTCATGACTACTAAGGAATTTATAATTTGTCCCTTCCCATTGGATTAAACCTTGAGAGCCTGGTCTCAAGCCCATTGAGGGATTTTCCATAAATAGAAAAGTGAAAAGACCAATCAGCTCCAGGGGGCGTCAGTTGATGACGGACACGGAGCTCGCAGTCTGTAGAACTTCAGAACAATTCCTGGCCACCCCGCCCAAGGGAGGTGTACAAACCATGGAGCAATCAAACTGTCTTATCCCAGAAAGAGACATTTGCGAAGCAGGTTTATCACAAATATTTTTGCGTCATCCGCCCGGATTCGGCAAGAGCGAAAAGAGTGACCATTTTGATTGGCTGGAGTGTCGTTCAACACAAAGGCCACTCCCATGTGTGGAAATCAATGGCTGACAAGCCAAAGCTAGACTGATATTCATTGTGAAACTCAAACTTGAGTGTCTGGATGTTGTCACAAGGATAGCAGGATCTAGCCTGTGTATATAAAATAAATACTGCTAAGGATAAGATCCAACCCAGGAGCGTCCAGCTCTTCATCGTTAAACTAGAATGGAGGATTTCAAACTCTGTTCAGGGTTTCTCAATGTCACATAGAGAACTGTTGTGGTTGTCTGTCTCTGTTTGAGGTAATTTACATTTGGTTGAGGTTCATTTCTGACGAATTAGGGCATCTCCCCCCTGATTGGCCCAGGAATTAATTTTGTCTCTCAATGACAGGTGTGTGAAATGCAAAACTTTCAATAATAGACAGATTGACTGTTGGAGGCTGCAGAACGTGTGGGGACATTTATCTAGATTTAGTTTCAAAACCTTGCTCTCTTCTGATATTTTCCGTCTCTCTCTCTCTTTCTTTGCAACTCTGTAATCTTACCAATAGCAGCTTTCGTTTGACATAGGATGTTCCATATAAGCCTCTTTCCTGAATTGGCACTAAATACAATTTAAGATACATATATATACTGTATATACACATACGCTACACAGCTATAGTGTCCCTTTTGACAATTTATAAAACATGCGTTAATGCAATGCAATGAATTAAATTGCAGGTTAATCAAGTTGAATCTCTCTGGAGATTCAAGTTCTCTCCTCATCCTCCTCTTGCATGGCGGAGAGCAAAGGATCCAATCCCCCCGTCTCCTCCTGTCTACATGAGGAGATATATGCCTCTCTCTGTCACCACCAGCTGTAGTCCACATCCACCCTATCCATACCTCATCGCAGCCAGTCTGCCATTCCAGTCCAGAACATGGCACCCATCCATTTGAGTAACAGCAAATGACTCTCATCCTTCCCCATCCACCTCTCCACCTCCACACACTGTACCATTAAATTCCTCTTCAACCTAGTCGCTTCATTCTCTTGGAGGAATAAAAAATATTATGCAGTTCTATAAATATATTTTAGTGTGTGTGTACGTGTGTGGGGGGGATGGATGGGTGGGTGGCTGTGGGAGAGTGTTTTTACATTTATCTTTGCTAACAGACTAGATTGTGTGGTGTTTAACATAGATATATGTCGAGGTGTTGGTTCTCCAATATGAACCATGTGAAATCCCTAATGATTGAGACACGATGTTCCTTTACTCGAGGCTACAGCTCGCACTCGTCGTGTCGACGGAACAGGGTATCCTTATGGGGGCAGAACGCTTACGTCACACTATAAACTGAATTCTCACGATTCTTCGTTTCCCTGCACCGGGGGTGTCACGCCTACGTACTCCGCTCCGTGAGTTGCACACTCCCCTAACCCCACCGCGCTGTACGGAGCAAACGGAGCGACTTTATACCGCTGCCATCGCGGATAATACAGCCCTACAGTCGGCCTCCTGCAGGAGTGTGATGCGGTCCATCATGATTCACGGAGAGTGGGTTAGTCTCTCCCCCACTCCCCGTGGGGACTTCCCGTAGGACTGGTGTAGCCTAGATGTGCACTGTGGCCTTGTAACTCAATTCATTCCACTTTACGTTTAAGGTATGTTTAATTGCCTATAGACCCTAAAACATACAGGCGTCCGATCGTTTCGGACGCCTGTATGTATTCAGTCGTCCGTTGTGACTGTTACCCGTGCAGATCGAGTTATAAATGATGCATGCTGCGGCTCATTGTCGTTAATAATTCGTCTCCGAGTGCGCCGCAGATGGCTCTCCTTTTTCCGCTTCGGCGAACCGCACGACTTTCGGCTAAAGCTATTAGTGTGGGAATTCGTGCCAATATCCACATCACCACCGATTAAACGACTGGGCTGATCCCAGCGTATGTACCTGTAGGGGTAAAGCCCCTTGGTACAGTCTGGTAAGGAACAACGCGGTCTATTTGAAGACCGTGCAGGGAGCGATAACCTGGGATGACAGACCCTAGTGATGGCTCCCTACCCCGGCGTCAATGAGAGCAGTGACGTCCTCACGGAGAGACCGGGAGAGTTTCTCTAATGGGAGTTTGTTTAATGGGCCACTCGACCTGAGCAAGGACGAGCATCGTTATGGAAGATGGTTCTAACTCCAACGAGAGGGTATACCCTCCACAGTGTCTTTATGCTTCCTCTTCCTCTTTCCCCCCTTTTTCTTTATACACAACACGGCATTGCTTTTTACATCTGTGTTGGGACCTATACATTCAGGACATTTCCGGTGTGTCATGATGCATGAGGACACTTCTAATGCTCTATTGTAGCTGACAGTATCTTCAGATCCCTAATGGGGTCCGATTATATTCTTCTACTCTGGGTCTATAAACACTAGAAGAGAGTCCTGGTCGTTCAGCCGAGGTCTAATTAAAAGATGAATTATCCATGGTAACTTTATTTGAACATCCAACAGAATTAAAACATTCCCTCTCTCTCTCTCTCTCTCTCTCTCTCTCTCTCTCTCTCTCTCTCTCTCTCTCTCTCTCCCTCTCACACCTGATAACGAAAAGAAGTCATGTTTTTTTAAATGAACACCATTCAACTCACGAAAGCCGTCGCCTCCATGTGTAAGAGAAAAAAAGCAGCCACTCAACTATTTGTAGAGGTGTTGGAGACACAGGTCGAGGCACTCCCCCTCCACCTCCTCATCGGATACTAGGTCCGTCACGGGGCGCATCGGTGGCGGGTCGCTTTCCCGGAGAGGTGGCCTCATCTCCCGAAGGAAGAGCTCCAGGAACCTCCGGAAGGTTTTTTCTTCTGCTGCAGACCCGGCCATCTCTTCTCATTCCCGGACACACAGGAGAACAAGCCCGCCAAACACAGGACAACTGGAGTACTTCAGGTCGCGAGCTGCTGGACGCTTTTCCCGCTCGGCCCCGGGTGTGTGTGAGCGCGCGCGCAAACATAGAACGCTCGGTCACTCTAGAAGGGCGGGTGGGCGGTTCGACGGTGACGGAGGCTAGAGAAAAAATAGCCTCCTTTAGGTGCTACACTCGTGAACGCGCACGTACATAGGCGAGCGACAGACGATTGGCTGACGTCTCGAGCGCTGGGTGACTGAACGCAGTGGGTTGGAACACACCCGGGGCGCGTCTGATTGTATAAATGTACGGAGGAGGAGATCATTTGTATGTAAAGCAACATACACATATGCGTTCCCCTCTAAGATAATCGTTCTTAAGACATCTCAAAATGAATCTCCAGTGAACAGCATGAGCTGGTGGCTATTTCTGCCTACAGAATTGTATAGGCCTATGTCTCGGTTGCTTCTAGGCCTATAGACCCATAAGAAACAAACAAACGACTGTCTTCATGTAGTGCACTTAGTTGAATTGACCACAAAAGCATATCTGAAATAATTGTATGAGCTAGAATATAGCATTTATAATTATATAAGCGGGCATAAATTAGTTTGTGTGATGGAGAGAGTTTTCATTAACACAGTGTAGGGATATGCCTATTGTATCAGTCCTGAGTGAAGGAGGCTATAGGCCTGCATAGGTATCTGAGTCATGGATCAGCAGTACATGTTTCTTCATGTTATTGAATTCTACGTAGCCAATAAAGCACTTTGCAACAGAGATAAGCCAGTTCATTATCTAATACAATGGCAAGATTAGAAAACAAAAACTGTAAACAAATGGAGGCCTTATACATTCCAGAGGAACTATCAAAAAGCACTTTTGCATAACCAAAAATCGTCATATGCCCCGATTTGTCTTTCTTGCAATTGTACTGGACAGAATAAATCCACATATAGATAGATAGATAGATAGATAGATAGATAGATAGATAGATAGATAGATAGATAGATAGATAGATAGATAGATAGATAGATAGATAGATAGATAGATAGATAGATAGATAGATAGATAGACAGACAGACAGACAGACAGACAGACAGACAGACAGACAGACAGACAGACAGACAGACAGACAGACAGACAGACAGACAGACAGACAGACAGACAGACAGACAGATAGATAGATAGATAGATGCCACCCGGGTGGCATTGTGAATCTCTGTGTGTCTGGCTGACATGTCTCAGGGGATGTTGACCCCACCACACCACCTGAAGCACAATCTGGACTGAGCTGCTCTTCCTTTCAGGGGAGGCCTCTCCCGTCCACGGCCTCTCTTTGGTCTTGGCTCTGATGGCAAAGAACCTGGGTGTGCATTATATGAACAGCTGTCCTTTTCTGCCAACATCGCTGCGTCCGTCCGCTCCTTCAGATTCATGCTGTAAAAACATCCAGAGGAAGCGTCTGTTCCTCACCCAGAAGGCAACGCAAGTTTCAGTCCAAGCACAAGTCGTATTGGCTATTGGCTACGGGCTACCGGCTATTGGCTACCAGCTATTGGCTACTGGCTACTCGCTATTGGCTATTGGCTATTGGCAACTGGCTACATCTCCTCAGACTGCATCTTGGTCCATGAAACAAATAATAATTAAATATATAATAAATTGATGCACTTGAAACAGTTGGATTATTTGATACATTTTATGTACTTGCACGATTCCTGCAGTTTTGGGGTTGTGTGTTCATAATTGAATGCACTTATTTTCAGTCTCTTTGGATAAAAGCATCACAGATTAACAATTGAATGATAAAAGAAAATAATTGTCTTTACTGGCAGGCATGGAATAGTTGAGCAAAGTAGAAATCATGTTAATGCATGCAAGGGGATTTGTCAGCTAGTGATCCTTGTTGCCTTTACTATTTGTTACTATTACTAAAGTGTTAATTTAAAGGTCTCTTGTCACACATGAGTCACAATTGAATGGTGATTATATTAATCACCATTGAGCCAGTGATCAAATGGCTCTGCTATTTCAACTGGGAGTGCAGAATGGCAAGGTTATTATTTTAGGTTGAGCTGTACCTTGATGTTACATTTATTTTTAATGTGAATAATAAGTCCCACATTGTTAGATTAGAGCAATACAGAATATAGCTTTCCGTACTATTATGTATAGCAAATAGTGTGGTCTGATTTTTCACCTTTTATTTCTCAATATCATGGATGCGATCAATGCTCTAGGTGATGTTGTTCACCTCATGGTGGAGCATCGTCTATTTACTTCTAGTTATTCCTAGCTGCCGGCTTAAAGGGGATTAGCAGGCCTCAAGCCTCAAAAACAAACATCAGTCTGCGAGCTAAACAGTGTTTGCCACCCAGTGTTTTGACACTTATCCCTCAGATATATGAGGAAAACATCCGGAAATACCCCCAAACCCACTTCTCCCATATCCAAGCTCGTAGAGCATGACAGCGAATATGGCAGGGAGGGGGGGTTGATTTCCCCAGAGGCAGGAACAGGGCCGTGAGGGGCAGTGGTTCAAGCAAAGGAAAATAACAACATAAAGAGAAATACACTTGTTAAAATCCACTTCTGAAGGATTCATCCGTATTGGTGAATGACTGTCTTCGGTTGAATATCTCCTAAACGAAACAGGGAACCTGTAGGAACTACACCCCCTAGTTTGATCTGATAATGATATTCATTATGATATTGATATAATCAACAGCATACAATAAGGCTTTTATTATAAAAAGAAAAAGTGGTAAAAAAAATGAGTATTTGTTTCTTGTGCAGGCAGAGGGGCCGTGGCCTGCTCCCCTTCAGCCCACCCTGTGCACGTACCTGGGCTGAGATACAGAGGCAGTAGGCATGGAGGCGTGTGTGTGTGTGTGTGTTCACTCACAGCCTAGTAAGAAGCTTTGGAGAAAAATGTCCAGCGAATGAAATTCAGTTATTTATTGAAAACATGAATGCACCTTTAAAAATAAATATTAGAATGATGTTAAATCTGTCTGTTGATTTCTACATTTTGAAATTAATCAAGTCCTCTTGGTTTTCATGAATATCCCCGACATCAATAATGTATGAGCATTGACTAAACCTGATCTTCTTAAATGTGTTAAATGCATTCTAAAACAAATAGGCCTACAAATAGAATAATGATCAGAAGAATAAAATACTAACATCACTTTTCGAGGGTAGATGATTTTATCGGTCTCCTGAGCAGAGAGACCACCACCACCTGCGGCGGTCCCCAGAGGTGAAGCCCCCACGCTGGGCTGGTTCTGAGCCAGAGGGGAAGACCCCACGCTGGGCTGGTTCTGAGCCAGAGGTGAAGACCCCATGCTGGTCTGTTTCGGACCCAGAGGTTTAAGCCCCCATGCTGGGCTGGTTCTGACCCGGAGGTGGGGGGTTGGCTGGACCGTTGGAGGATGGGTCCCTGGCGGTGGGTTCGACGTCGACCAGGTTCCTCCGGGGGCCACTCAACCCTGCTGGGGCCTCATTGGCCTCTGGCGCCTCCACCTGGGGGCCCCCGGCCTGGCTCAGGGTGGCCGCAGCGGGCCGAGCTTCAGGGCCCATGTTGGGCTGGATGTGGGGCCCGAAGAACCCACTGTTGCTTAGCTTAGCCACCATCTGTAGAGGAGCAGGGGTCAGGTGACTTGTGATACCTGGTTTGAGTTCATTAGCTCACATCGAGGACAAAGCCCTTCCCATATTTACCTCAAGCTCTTCAGAGCTAAGACCACCCAGCTGTGCGTTCTAGGAGAGAGTGACACAAAATGAACATGAACACATAGAAATGTTCACACAGTGTCGCATACTTTTTAAACGTCTACCTTTAACTGTCTGTGTGTGTACTGTCTCGTTAGTCACGGCGGCGTTGTTTGTTACCATTGGTCGATGAATCATGTAGACGATCTGGGGGTTCTGTGGAGGAGAGGGATGACAACGCACGGGTTAAGGGTTGATAGAGCGAGGTAGGCTGTAGCAGCCGAGGAAATGTGTTTCTCTCTCTCTGTGTCTGTTCATCAGGGCTGGGGCTACCTGTGGCTGCTGCTGCTGCTGCTGCTGCTGCTGCTGCTGCTGCTGCTGCTGCTCCGTTGCCGGGGCAGCGGCTCCTGGAGGCGGTGGCCCCGTCTCCCCTGGTGATACTGGACTCTGTGGGGCTGGGTTTGGTGGGGGGTTCACCTGAACATTGGGGGCTGCCGGCGCGGCAGGGTACATCATGGGATATGTATATGGTGTGTACTGTGGAGAGGGGGGAGAGACCAGAAATGATGTATCAGAATGAATGTATGTAAAGTTGGAGTAAAATGTACTGTTTTATTAACATTCGTTGGGCCATGTAAGCAATGGAGGATACTGTCCTGGCAATTTCTCTATCAGATTTTGCGTCTAAGACAGATGAGATATTTAGATGCAAAAAGCACCCAATACTCGTTGGCAATTGGTAGTCATAAATATTTGCAATAAAAGTATGAACAAAGATACATCACAACATGCATCAACAAACAACAAAACAGGCATACAATACAATAATCTTAGGCCTCAGATGGGAGTTCGCCCTGCGTCTCACTTCATTCTCTAAAGGTTCGCAAGGAGAACTCCACTGAGTGGCTAAAGTCAGGAGTTCTTATGATTGGGTTCTTGAGGGCAGCTGCCCCCCAATAAACCAAAAGCCTTTGTTAACCAGATGGTAATCAATTGATTGATATTCTTCAGGACGTCATAAATAAGGGGTCGCTGCCGTGCCATGTAATCCTTTGTTTCCCGACGCTCCCCAGGGGGGTCGAGGAACAGGCCCAAACCAACAGAAGATAACACGGGAACAGAGTGAGAACAGATTATATCACCAACCACAAAGGTTTACATTTTAGACAACCCTGAAGGAGAGCAGGATGGCAAGAACATAAATGGAATAGTAAACAAAACCTAAGTTCATGAGGAAAAAATTAACATACTATCAGGAGAGAGGGCTTCATCAAGCTTCATCTAGGTTACTGTTATTTTGGATACATATTTACACAGAGTGGTTTACACCAAGGACAGTCTCTACTGGGATACAGGACAGCCCTTTGCTGTGGTTTGTATGGTGCCCCCTTGAGGTCACATAGTAGAAGAAAAATACCTTGATGTCTAAATCTGCATGGTTTTGTAAACCGTTCCGTCGGATTCCAAATCCGTGCTCACGGTTTACCCAATCCGTGCGCATGGATGTGGTACTCTACGGAGCAGGATTTCTCCATGAGCATTGTGACGGCTGATCGTACACAGGCCTTATGCATGGGTACGAGATGAGGGAAACATAGTGTTTCAGTCAGAGATTAGTTTATTTTTAACAAACATTTAAATATCATCATGTGAAAAGTTAAACCCTACATTCAGTCGTCCATACTGTATTGCTGCCGATATGCATCAGATAGGCGTTTGCCGTCACAATGTAGCCTACACAGTGTAATGGGGGATCACTGCTGCGTAGAACAAACCAAATCCATGCGCACGGATTGGGTAAACCGTGCGCATGGTTTCCAAATCCAAGGGAACGGATTACAAAACCATGCTCAGGGATTGACATATCAGTGTATTTTTTCTACCATGTGACCCCAGGAGGGCTCTGTGGGTCCTTTTTTACACCCGTCTGAAAGGTTCAATGACCTCAGTCTACCCGAGCGACACGCCCAGCATGTCATTAATGAGTTGAATCCCCTCTGGAGAACAGGTTAATCCATGGCAGGGCAGCAAAGGGTCATGCTGTCATTCCATCCAATGATGTGTGAAAACCAATCAGTTGTTGAAGTCAACACAGAGGGTAAAATAAGAGATAATCAAATCCACTTTTTACATTAGAGGAAGTTACATTTATTTAGCAGACGTTTATGTCCAAAGCTACTTTCAGTAAGTGCATTCAGTGAATAAGATGAACCCCACTTGTCCTGCTTGGTAAGACTTATCTAGAGCCCAGATATGGTTACAATGCAAAAAAAACTGTTGAATTCTCACCTGCTGGTTCCCTTGCAGGGATGGGTAGAAAGGAAAATATCCATAAGGATTTAGCATCTGGAAACACAGCAACCGCACATTAGCGTCATTAAAAATTTGCACCAACGGTAAAATAAAACAAATATTAATTACACAAATAATATACATTATGCAAATTAAATAAATAATTATTTGAATCATAATAAGTTTAATAATGAAAGACAATCATTTATTATAAATAAAACGCTGGTAGTTGTTGCTATAGTAGTAGAAGTACACCAGTAGAACTGTAGCAGCAGCATTAGGATTTAGCTGCTAGAATACCATAGGAGGCGGGGCCTGCTGGATTGGCTGGATTGGAAACGGAACTCCCTGCAGTTGTGGTTGAAGGGGCGCCTGCACGGCGGGCTGGTGGGCGGGCTGGGGGCCGGGCTGCTGGGGGTTAGGCTGCATGGCGGGCTGAAGGGCAGGCTGCATGGCAGGCTGCTGGAGGGCAGGCTGGAAGGGTGGCTGCATGGCTGGCTGGAAGGGCATCCCCCTGGGAAGCCCACTGTGTGTGAACCAGGGTTGATGATGCATGGGCAGGTAGTACTGGGGCATGTACTGCGGCTCTGGTTGCTGGTTGGGCAGGTGGTACTGGGGCAGGTACTGTTGCTCTGGGGGCGGGTTGGCCACAGTGAGGGGATGCTGTCCGTGTTGACCAGGAAGGATCTGGACCAGAACCTGAGGTCCGGCCTTCTCACCCGCCTGCTCCACGGGTGGAGCGCTTTGAGCAGTTAGTTCCATCCCTTGTGTCTCCGGGCCTGGAGTAACCTTGGAGAAGGAAACGTACATGTCGGTTGTAGCAGTCAGCCATCTCTCAGAAAAAGTGTGCCTTCTTCTTTGAAATGCCGTGGATATTTCAATCTTGTTCACAAAAAATCCCCTTGAGATGACAAAACAACTGACATTGAAAACTAAATGACGAGGCAAGTAACTTTGTGTTGGCCAAAAAGATGAATAGAAAAAACACATGAATTCAGTTGGAAACTATTTAAAGTAACAATGTTTATTGGGCCGACATGGTATTTCACAAAGGAAGAAAGGAACTGGTGCTACTTACTGGTAGTGCAGCTGCGCTGAGAGCGAGACATAGCAGCATGAAGGTCACAACCATCTCCCGAGGCTTTGGGTCAATCAACAACAACAACAACAACACCCTCAACTCAAGATCTCGCTGACAGCCTTATGAAGATACAGCACCCTGGAGGAACATTTGAAATAAGACCAAACCTGTGAGGAGAGGAACTTATGCTTTCAACGTTGATGCAAGCGACCAATCGCACTCCAGCAGGTCTCCAGCCTTTCTTCAGCGATTAAGTCATGAGTTTAAAAAAAGAATAGTCCGTTAGCTAGCGGAATGCCTCCTAAGTGTCAATTTTCGTTTGTTGGTAATGGGGTAATGTCTAGAAAAGATGTTGGAACAAAGTGGCCCAACGTGGTTGGCTTGGGCTTTCATGCGGGCCCCGCTGAGGCGTGGTGGATGTGTCAGTGTCTCATGCTGGGGTAATTATGGCTAGCCAGGATCTGCAGACAAAACTAAGCAAAAAATCATTGATTTTGTCAATTTAGATAAACATTGAAGGCGATGCAATCCCTTGACGATAGGCCATTATTTATGAGTTCACAGAAGATCTTGTTAAAAGCGTGTTGATGGAATGTTTTTTTGTCGCTACGCTAGGTAGACTAATAAAGATTAATAGGCTATAATGACTAAGGCCATTACATTGATTTGCAGCACAGCTAATGGAAACAGAAAAACAATTTTATATTCACAACACGTGTTCCTTTTTTTGTCCAACTGTGCACTGTGGACTGCCACACTGTTCCTAGTGCTCTCTAGGTGGCAGACTGCTACGATTACAGAAGGATTACACAAATAGTGTTTTTCTCGTCAAAAATCGGACCATGGATTTGAAACTATTTCCTTTTGGCATGTCTCATATGCATATAAAAACCAAAATAAAATAATTGAATAACAAAACATTTAAGAGAAAGTACAATTTTGTCAGTTTCATATTCACACGCACGCACACACACACAGACAGGCACCACCACACACACACATACACACACATGGACACGCATACACACATGCACACACACACACACACGCACACGCACACACACATACACACACACACACACAAACTCCTGCATGCACACAAACATGAACACAGCTTGCAAATACACACCCATCAACTCAACTCAAACACAGACAGACAGACAGGTACACACACACACACACACACACACACACACACACACACACACACACACACACACACACACACACACACTAACCCAACAATGTAAAACACGTAAGTCCTCAAGCAATGCATTTATATTTGTTTATATTTATTTATACATTAAAGGATACATTCGTTATCGGTATTGGAAGAAAGTCCTGTACAAACCATGGCAAGAATATCACTGTTGCGAGAGGGTGGAGTATTTCTCCGGTACAGGGAAGCCGACGGCAGTGGTTTTGGTAGCAGTGCACACAGTAGAGTCACTACAGAACCACTGGGAACAGCAGCATCTGCTGAGTAATGCTGAAGCCAAAAGCACAGCCGTCTTCAGGGCTAAGCCCGGTTATTACTGGCTGAGAGCTAATCCCCCTGCTTATGATGGGCCCTGCATGGTAAATATCACCCTGGAGCAGCATCGGTGCTCCACCCTCCACCACCCCACCCACTATCGCCCTTAAACACCAGCCCCGCACCTTCTTAAGACACCAATCAATGGTTATTGATGATGATTGAATGAATGATGAGTGAATACATTCTATAGGTTTTCTAACCTCGCGATATAAGATGACCCCATCTTATATGAAGCCAACACAATCCCTAACCAATACTGTCACACAGCACTGACTAATCCAACATCTACATGAAAAGCATGCATTTCAACACAGCAGAAGCAACATGCATACGGAAACACATACACACATGTTGAGGCGATCGCACCAGGCTGAAGCGTATTGCATGTTTAGTTTCTATCTTGACAAACGGTGCTCTGTTGCATAGCATCTGTCCCTGCCCCGGGGTAATATGCGGCTCTTTAGTGGTTAGTCTTCAGTGGTTACATGT
>OOFH01061400.1:5323-16022 GCA_900323355.1 Merlangius merlangus | reverse complement strand
AGGACTTCTGGTACAGCTGAATGACAGAATCGTTCAGGGGATCCTTGTTCTTGTCCAGCCAGCCCGTGACGCTGTAGGCCACGGTACCAGCATAATGCACCATGGCGAAGTCAGCGTCAGCCTTGCCCTTTGCAGGCTTTGGCTTCTCAAATGCTTTGTTTTTGCCAAGATGCTGTTCATACAACTTGTTCTTGAAGGAAGTGTCTGAGGCTTTGGGGAACATGCACTCCTCTTCAAGGATGGAGAAGATGCCCATTGGCTATTTAGAAAGAAGTATCAGAAAATATTATGTTAAGATGTCTTTTAATCAGACTTACAATTGTGATATTTAGTTATACAATGCTGTTTACCTTCTCAATAAGCTCAATGCAGGCAGCCAAGTCCATGCCGAAGTCAATGAACTCCCAGATGATACCCTCCTTCTTGTACTCCTCTTGCTCCAGGACGAACATGTGGTGGTTGAAGAACTGTTGCAGTTTCTCATTGGTGAAGTTGATGCACAGCTGCTCCATACTGTTGTACTGATAGAGAACATTAGGTTAGCAGATGTTAATCCAGGTAGACACTGCTTTTAGCCAGGGAAATTGTTATAATAAGAAATGCAACCTTACATCAAAGATCTCAAATCCAGCAATATCCAGCACACCAATATAGGATGATCTTGCTTGCTTTGTGTCCAGCATCTGGTTGATACGGATGACCATCCACAAGAACATCCTCTCATAGATAGACTTGCCCAGAGCACTCACTGAGTTGCACACCTAGAGCACGGTGGAAGATTAGATATACATACACATTACTACTACATTACAATTATTACAATTATGTTTTGATAATTATTCCATGGTATTAACATACCTGAGGTACTGTCTGTCCCTTAGTGACAAACTCATTTCCGACCTTCACTCTGGGGTAGCACAAACCCTTGAGCATGTCAGCAGAGTTGAGCCCAAGCAGGTAGGCAATTTTGTCGGCCTCTGCATTTTTTCAAATGAAAGAAAGAATGATGACAGTTTGGTACAGATAGTAAATACATTTAATTATAGCTAACCTAGAATTTGAAAATGTCAGTGGTTGTTTTAAAACATTTTCATCTCACCCTCATTGCCATCAGGCTCAGCCTGCTCCTCACGCTGCTTCTGCTTGAACTTCATGTTACCATGGTGAAGCACAGCACCAGTAAACTTGTAGATGGCCATCTTCTCCTCACCATTGAAACCCAAAATATCAATTGCATCCTGTAGGAAAACAAAGTATACAATATGAAATTAAATTCCAAGAATATTCGAAGAGTCTCTATCAGCTCTACCTTGGTTTGTAACGTACAGAGCTTTCTTGAATCTGCTGTACGCAGACAGAGCAGAGCGCACTGAGCTCGGGCTGCATCCATTCTGAGTAGAATCTGCAGGCTGCAACACTTAAAGTTAAAGCCCTCCGAAAAGTCCCAAGACATTTTTTGGTCCCGGTTAATTCCTGCCGATTAAAATAGCTACCTAAGGCAATTGTAAACATTGACTCACATCAGTAGCATCCAGCTCCTCTTTGTCATCAATGCTGGCCACAGTGATCTGACCCTGACTGCACATGGGGAAGTCGTAGGGGTTGGTGGTGATGAGGGTCATTTCTGCAGAAAATGGAATATGTTCATTTTAATGATTCAAATTAAAATTTAGTGAACCTTAAATTGCTATTTTTCTACTTCAAAATCCTGAATGATAAGTTAAAGGCAACCCTATATAACAATACATCTTACTGCAACATTTACTTCTCACTAATAATCTTACCAACAATGTCAGGTTTGTGGTTGGTCATCATCTGGTAGAAGATGTGATAGCCTCGCTCATCGGGAAGTTGGAATGTCACTCGGGACTTCTCCAGCAGATCTTCAAGGTTTTAAAATAATAGTATAAAGTTTTGATTCACAATACTTGGTCAAAACCTATTCCCGCAGAAATTTGAGTTAATATGTTGTCATTTGCATACAAGATACTTACACGTCTCAATGTCAGCACTGGCAAGTTTACCAGTTGCACCAAAATGGATTCTGATGAATTTACCCTGTTTAGAAGAGCCTAATTTCAGATTTTGTTAAAGATCAAGTACGTAATTCCATTTGTTTGACATACTAAGATTGTACTTACAAAACGAGACGAGTTGTCATTTCTCACTGTCTTGGCATTACCGTAGGCCTCAAGCAGGGGATTGGCTGCAATAATCTGGTCCTCCAGTGACCCCTAAAATGAAACTTCCAGTATTGATCCTCAGTTCTCAGGGCATCCTACATCCCTTGTGAGTTTCCTGTCTGTTATTTTTATATATATTTTGTACTGATTTTATGTTTTTTAAATTATACCTGAATCTTTCCAGGGGCTTGGTCCTTCTTCTTGTCACTACTCACTGAGATGGTAGCAAAGTACTGGATGACACGCTTGGTGTTCACAGTCTTTCCAGCACCGGATTCTCCACTTTGTATGAAAAAAAGGTAATTTTGAGGTTTTTTTTACATTGTCTGATTCTTCGTAAGATTGATTTGTGAGGTAATTTTTTACTTGTAATGTTCAATCATCCAACTAAACATCAACAGGTATAAACTTACGTGATCAAGACAGACTGATTCTGTCGATCTGTAAAATAAATCAACCAAAGTTAAATTTATTCAAACATTTCGACCATACATCATTACATTTATTTTTGCCAGATTTTCTTATACATACCAGTGAGCATGTTCTGGATGGCATTGTCGGAGACAGAGAAGATGTGGGGTGGTGCCTCCATACGCTTCTTGCCTCTGTAGGCATTGACAACCTCCTGGTCGTACACTGGGAGCCACTTGTACGGGTTTACAGTGGCACAGAACAGCCCAGAGTAGGTCTGAAGGCAAACATTCAGAGATGATCATTGATACGATCTGTGATATTGTTAAGTATTATTTTACTTCATTTAGTTGGTAAAATATCTTACGTAGATCATCCATGCTGCATAACGCTCTTTGAGGTTATACAACACAGAGGCTTCATTGAGATGGGTCATCATGGCCATGTCCTCAATTTTGTCATACTTGGGAGGATTCATGGGTGTGACATCATCCTCCTTGACAGTCCTCTCCTAAAAATGGCACAAAAAAAAAGTGAAATTGAAATGTGCAAAAAAAAATTCTGCATGGCAATAAATAAATAGCAGCCTACCTCCTCTGTAGCCAAGACTTTAACAGTGACTTTGCCACCATCCTTCTTAAGGATGGTACACTTGACGTACAGCTCCTTAGCATCAGCCACATATGCAGCACTCTTGGCATCAAAGGGCGCGCTCTGGGACTCAAGCCTCTCCTTTTCTGGCTTACGGAGGTAAATTGCCGCCTTGCCATAATAAGCCATCTCTGCGTCTGTACTCATGGTGGCAGCTTACTGTCAGACAAAAATGATGAAATGTTTTGATGTATATCATATGCTTAAATTGTTCTAATACAGATCGGTATGGCTTGGGTGAAATAACTCTTACCTTGTTCTTCTTCCCAATGAGAAATCTTCAAGTGTCAGCCCTTAAATTGAAAGACATGTTATTTGCACAATTTCACAGAGGAAAGTTGTAGCACCATGACGAGGTGCAGGGTATTGTAAATGCTGATTCCTATTTCTTCAAATACAATCATACTGCATGACATGCATTGGTCATTCAATGGATGTGGTCAATAGAATATATTTGTTTAAAAGTCCAGTGTGTCGGATTTTGTGGCACTAGTGGAATAGACTTGGCAGAAATGGACTATAACATCCATGAGTATGTTTTAAGTACTGATAGTCCCATTAAAATAAGAATCATGTTATCGAAAGCAACCTATATTCACATGCCGCAGTGCAAGGAAACATTTGCTTGTAGAGCAAATCAAGATAAATAATCAATACATAAACAGATAGCTATGATTATAGGTCTATGAATGCAGTTTACCGCTATGAATGCAATAAGAGGACTTTGTGAACAAATTTAAAAACCTGCTACCTCCGTCTATCCTACAACATATACAGTGTCCATGGTAACTATGATAAAGTTACCAGAGTGTGATTGGTTAGGCTGATTCATAGGCTAAAAAGCCATGAAAATGTGATTTAAATCCCCTTTTCCTCATAGGAGACGGTATAGTCCCATTCAGCTCCATGTTATTAATTGACGTGGGAAAGGATGTACCAAATAATCACGTTCAATATAAAAGGATCTTTACCTGTGAGTCATGACATATAGTTTTATATTAACAGACTAAATAAGCGAATACAATTAATTAATCTATGAAAAAACCCTCATCAATTGACTCTTGGCTACTCAATGCTGTCCTAGGTGATAACATCATTTTTGCATAACTATAATAATCTCTAAATTACACAAGAATATTAATTAAATGTCAAACAGAGCAGTAAGGTTTTAATGCATGAGAGTTGTATCTACATTCTGACTTACCACTAGGTTGTTACTTCCTCAACTGCCCTGAGAGCTGTTCATCCCTCTGGGTCCTCTTATATACTAGGCCACAGGGTTAGCCCACACTCAATATGGGCATGATGGGTAAACCCTCTTATAGCTTTGGTTTATATTTCATATGGGGTTTATTACCTACGTACTAACTATTTCCATGCGCACATGAGTACGAATTCTAATGCATTGCTTATTCTGTCTTAAATTATAGCACACCGCACAGTTTTATGTGTACAGATTTGTTACCTCTCAGGATAAAGCAAATCCAGAATGTCACTAGTAGTTTTCCACAAATAAATATTTAATATTTTTTAATTCACAATACACTTTGAGCTGCCTCATTTCGATACTGCAAATCAGGAATATCACATAAAATACTGTGGTTAAGTTTATTCATCAAAGTTTCATAAAAATATGTAACTGGAAGTTATGTGTCAACCTTAGGAAGTGATTGACCTATTTGCAGAATATAAGAATCAAGATTCTATACGTCACAAAGAGTTCCATTCGGCTTTCTAACCTATGGAGTAACTGCTTATACTGTCCAAACATGTGTTGACAAGGCGGCCCACCACTATGATCAGCCTCCAAAGAAGGCCTGCCTTTCCTTAAATAGCCTTCACTAATCACTACGATAGACTTTATACTATTGTGAAAATGTATATGTAGAACAAACAAAAACAAATTAATCAATAAACAATTATCTTTGCACAATGTGAAAAACACCTTTTTAGTTCCATGATAATTTTTTGAAGGCTAGCCCTTTCAAAGGGGTCCTAACGGGAACGTTGGTGGCACGTGTGTCCATTGAGCGCTCACACCGGCGCTACCATACGACTGCATCATAAATTCCAGCACAGTCGGACTCGGACCAAGAGCTGATCCGAAAGAGACTCAATTCCTACACAAAGCCCTTTAGTTTTTTAAGCTTTATTCCAATAAAACATGTATTTTAACCAATTTAACCGTCTCAGAAATTATATGAAAAAAAGGGACAACGTAAACTAAATGTCTGCATCCCTATTAGGATAGGAAATGTAGCACGCTGGCTTTGGAAAGGAGTATGGTGGCACAGAGCCACTTTAGTCTAAAGTTATTGGGGAGAACCCTGATATAAAAATTGCATGGTTTAACTTAAATTGATAGTCAATATGTTTCCTTAATTTTCTCCATGTGATAGAAAGCAGAGCGCACCGCCCCCGACATAATAGACGGGCTCACAGATCTTAACCCTAAGGTTGTTGAACTCAGACTTAGCAATGTTACATCAGTAATAAACAGAAACATTATAAATACTCAGTACACAAAGGAATATGTACATTGCAGTCCCAGTTTCACATGGGTCTATGTTCCGTGCATTAGTTTAAATTGTAAACAATTAAATTGTATGAGCTAGAGTGTATATTTAAATACACCAGTGACAATGCCTCATCATCAATATTTTCAGCAAGAACAATTTCCAATTTAATTTAGCTATAAAGTCTATAAAAGACATCAAAAACGTGGTAACATCTTAGATAGTCTTTGGATCCACTAGTGTTGTTTAATTATGTAATCGGAATTATTTATATATTAATGTATTATCAATATTAAGTCAATCTAAGGAATTTTTGCCCCACTTTGTTTTTATTAAATTGGGTTTTGATTGAGTCTCATGGCTCAGAACATTAAGATTCATAGAAAACACAATTTGATCTAAACAAATGAAGCAACCGGTCTGGAAACTGGTCTCACCACTCGTAGGATTCTTCCACAGTCAATCAGACATTAAATTATCCCATGTTAGAGGCCCCTTGCCTCTTGGACAAAATGTGGTATTCTGCCCTCAGGGAACGGATATTAAAAAGATTTACAACAAAGGTTTTGCCAATATAATATAAAGTCTACATAAGTATAGACTTAGTCACTGCATGTTGCAGTGGTTGTAACATGGTGAGACCTGTATAGTATATGTAAGACCTCATCTAAAGATAAATAAAATTAGAACGTCCATGAAAGCAAGTGAAAGTCTATAAATAAAGCAGGCTTACATCGTAACATCCATAGCTGGCAACCCTCATGGGATGCCGAGGACTCAAGTCAGTTTTATGACACCATGTCAGGCTATGCATCTCCATGTGGGAACCAGATCTATTTCTGATGGTGTACCATTACATTTGAAAATATTTTCTTCAGATTTCCTCTCGTCAATGTGTTTCAATTTAATCCCAATATTTTTTATTTGTTGATTATTTTTATCCAGGTGATTATAGATTTACTGTTTCATAATCAGTATTCACAAGAATACAGTATAGTATATATGTGGTATATTAAGATATTCCAAACACATACTGATGCAGGTCTAATGTAGGCTAGCAAGATCCAGCCCACGCACAGAAATGATGATGCACCTTAACCTTTTGCAATTGAGATTGCCATTTTGTTGAATTATCTATAAATCTCCAGACTACAATCCAGCTGACTACAGGGACTTAAAGGAGGTTTTCAATGTCCCTGGGATTGCTCCATCGACTTGTGGCTGTGGTATTTGATGTAGTTGCCTCTATATCTTGTCCATCACAGTGATAAAGTCCAAAGAGAAGCATAACCACAAAGCTGTGAAGCTGTGACAGACCCTCTTCCTCTCAAGGCTGGGTTCTTCACTTTACTGTGTAACCATGAGGGGGATAAATTAAAAGCTTACAAGCCCATGTGTTTGGATACATTGGTCCACTTTGCCATATGTCATGGCCAACATATACAAGCAATTTTTAAATGACTCTTTAACAATCCAAAGTATGTCAAGGCTGTGAAGTGCCAGTTCCGCCAGTCCATGCTCTTCGTTGTGTTTGTCGTCTGTGCTTCACAGCCAAAAATAGGAAGTGAATGCATAGATCATTCAAAGACAAAGATCTTGCTCCCACTTCATGTCCTGAAGAACGCACCTACATCACCATTGGGGAAAGTGATTAGCTGTTGACCTGGATGGCCAGCCGCTAATTCCAGTGTGTGAGGTACACACTGGAATGCTAAAGGAGCTCAGCTCTTGTACAACCCTTGTAAGCCATGTCCAGGGAGCTGCAATCCTAGAGCCCCAATGTGGTCCGGGATGCATCTGGCGGCCATGTAAAACCAGAAAGACCACACCTTGCTTTCGTTCCATGCCATCATCCCCATTCACTATATTAATCTGTCTGGTCATTTTAGACAATGTTGTATTACACAATTCTGTGTTCTTGTTCTAGAAGGCCAGGCTCTGATGACCTAAGCTGTTGAGGGGGTTGTTCATCAGCAAGCAGTTCAGAGATGTACTTTGGCCCAGTGTTTGTAAATGATTAATAGCAGACATAATTTGAGGTAAATTCTGAAGTGCATAGGAAGCCAGTGTTGGAATCTAAGTGTAAGGGTGATGTTATCAGCCTTTGAAGGCCCTGTCCACACTAACCCGGGTAAATATACAAATGCATAAATATTTATCCGTTTAGCCCTTCCGTCCACACTAAAACGGCAAATTCCAACACTGAAAACAATGCTTTTGAAAAACGATCGCTGAGGTGGATAAATGTGAAAACGCTGGGTTTGCGGTGTAGTTTGGTCAGGGTAGACGGAAGCTTTCAGAAACAATGACGTTCGGTTGCCATGACACTGCCATGATGCTGCCACAAGCTTGCGCTCGTAAGCGAGACGCTCATCAAAAAAATGGAAAATGGAAATTATGATTTCTTTGTGCAATGTACTTATGAATCTTCATTTACAACTTGACATACTGTCTCATACATATTCTTTACTAAAACGCCGAAGGCGAGCGCTGTAGCCTACTTGTTGTGCTTAAGCGATGGGAAAAAAATGCAAGACGCCATTTCAAACCGTAGGCCTACTTGGAGTGGCGTTTCTAAAAAAAACAACTTTGTACTTTTCATTTGAGCCATATTCTTGCTTGTGAGTGAAAATGATTAGCCAGCTGTTCAACTGCAACTATCACAGCTGATTGTGCGCCTGTTATCTAAACAGAGTCTTGGCGGGAGTCGCGTAACCATGACAACAAATGTTTATCAAAATCATTTCAGTGTGGAATGCGGATGCAAAACATTCTGTAAACGATATGAAAACATTAGTGTGGACGGAGATCGTTTTCATTGCGAATGTGCATTTTTATATTTACCCGGGTTAGTGTGGCTGTGGACAGGGCCTCAGTATTTATTAACAGTCTAGTTGCATCATCATTTTTGCTAATGGCTTGTCTAATATTTACAAGCAAACTTATAACATGCATCAGTAGAAAGTAATTCAAAGGGTATGGGTGAGAATCTTGCGGCTGTAGGTGATGAAGTGATTCATGGAAATAATGCCAATTCACCAGCATCTGACTCACTGTCATGGAAATATCAATCGTAACTACAATTATATACAAATTATATGAACCTTGTTTATATAATTACTACTCATGTTAAAATGAATTGTATATGTAGTTGTAGTTATATATTGCAGGGGGGAAAATGTCCTTCTTTCAAATTTGTTAATAAATATCTTGCTACTTACTACTATCTACTAGTAGTTGCATTGCTGAGTAAAATTGCATTGTAGTCTGGCTACACCGTAGGCCAGGGCGTAGCGGGGGTGCATCATGGTCTCACTGTATGGATCATGAGGCATTCCCAGATCCTATAAAATGAAATAATCGTAGCTATAGGCCCCCCATAAAACTAAAATCCTGTGTCCGTCCATAGACTATGAACCTCTTGATTACTTTACAACTTCTTACTCTTTTCAATTTGTGATCATGGAAGAGGTGCAGTGGATGGTTGAGGAAGAGAAATACAGCGAGTTGTATGACCCCAGACACTGTTCATAGGAGGACAATTAAAAAAAAATACAACATTTGTAGGACAATTTGTGCCGTCATTGGAGCTTCAGGCTAGTTCGGCTGTAAGATCGCCAATGAAAACATTGGTCTGTTAAATGATATGTACTGTATGCAAATTCTACTTTTGATTGTTCACAACAATGAAGAATACTACATAAATTCCTTATTCATCATTTACACCATTAGTAAATGATAACTAGCCATTAGGTTACATTTAATTAACACTGCGTGAATGCTTATTTCTGCATTAACTAATATTAATTAATGGTGAATTATTGTACCGTCATTCTAAGTGTCAAACTCATTTAAGGTTAACAATATAAGGCGGATCCTTTATGGATACAGGACCTGTTGATTTCAGGTTAAAGGATTATACCACCCCATTTGACATGGGTGCATTTTTTGTGCCAGCGTGAATCGGGAAGTCAAAAGTAACGTTTTTGAGTTTCTGGCACATTTTGGGGGTTGTTTGTTCCCCAGTATGAATTGTTATCTCATCTCTTAAATTTAAACCTTCTGCACGGCACAACTTTGAATCATTAAACAACTAATGAATGTACATATAATATTTCAGTGATCATTTTCTGTTATAATATATGTCATAGTACCCATTCCAGAGTTGTGAATATTTGTACATTTCTATATTCATATGAGTTTTATTAATACTAGGGTTATTAAACCCAGTCGATAATGAAACAAATATCTGACCGCATAATATAATAACATTTTGCCTATAATGTTACAATGTATAACGTTCACCACAAATGACTCTTAAAAGCAGTGCCATCATTTAAATATTTTTTAACCGTTCAGCGAACTAAAGGCAACACTGTCATGATCCGCCCCTGGTTTTCTCATTCACCTGCCTGCCACCCTGATCACTCCCAATTAACCCAACCACCTTCACCTGTGTTTCCCCTATATCAGTCCTTCCCTCCCAAACATTCCCTGCCAGATTGTCTCTTGTGTTTCACAGTGCTTTCCCACGATTCAAATCCTGACCTACCACCGATCCTGCCTGCTCTCTGATCCCTGCTTGTCTGACTCTTCTGCCGGTTCCTGATCCCCGCCTGTCTGACTATCCTGCCTGCTCTCTGACCCCTGCCTGTCAGACCCTTCTGCCGGTTCCTGATCCCCACCTGTCTGACTATCCTGCCTGCTCTCCGATCCCTGCCTGTCTGACTCTTCTGCCGGTTCCTGATCCCTGCCTGTCTGACTATTCTGCCTGCCGATCCTGTATCCAAATAAACTATTGACACTGTTCCACGCTTGTCGCCAGTCTGTGCACTTGGGTTCAGCCAAACGCTCACGTTACAGAACAATCTGGCCATTAATGGACCCAGCCCAGATGGACGACCGCATCTCCCGGATGGAAAGCGCGGTACAGCAGGT
>OOFH01061392.1:0-16473 GCA_900323355.1 Merlangius merlangus | reverse complement strand
AGGAGCCATTGTGTAGAAGGGAATAAAGAGGAATAAATAGACACAGTTGGAAGAGCCATGATTGAAGAGGACAGGAGCCGAGACGGAGGGAGGGAGGAAGGGGGAGAGGGGGAGAGAAGGGGGAGAGAGATGAGAAGAGAGAGCAAAAAGTATTAAGAAAGAGCACACCTAAGACAAAGATGAAACGCCGGAGACAAAATGATCTCCGAAGGGGAAACACAAAATATTTCCACTGAAATGGAATTTAGAAAGGACCTCTATATCCTGCCTCAGAGCCAGACGAATCTGAGAGCTCAGGTTTTATTGGCTCTTCTGGTACGTGCGTCTTAAGGGCTGATTATGGTTCCATGTCGATGTAACGCGAAGGGGTTTATGGATCCATTACGTCCTTGCGGACCCTCCTTGCGTCCACCGCAAGGGCCTGACGGTGCGCCTCCCAAAAATTCTAACCTTGCATTGAGGCGACGCAAGCCGCAAAGGGCTGTGATGGGTCCGCTAACTAAAACCCGAAATAGAACCAAAACAGGTTCAAGACATGGACCCATAATCAGCCCTTTACAGTCAGTCAGACTGTAAGCCAACCTGGCCTGGGTTTTTTTAACTGTTTATCTAATATGGCGCAGGTTTAATACAATGACTGAACTGAGCTCAACTGACTGATCGGCCAATGGGATCGCCATTGAGGGTCTTTCTTAAACATCCCAGATGGTTGATGCTGATGTGTCAAGTCATTCGTTGCTCTGATTGGTTGAAAGCCTCTCCAATGGCATCCAGAGGCATTATGGCCCATTAATAACAGCCCTTTGTTATATATTAAAATTAAGTGACAGATTCTAATACACATTTGCAAATTGGTAATGTCAGGCTACAGGCTAAAAAATATCGAAGATCAAAAATTTAGTGTAAGTAAACAAGATTTGAGATTAAAGATTATCCCAACAAATGTATTAGGGTGCACAAAGTGTACATATATATTTTTTCGAAGGTGTTTATTCATCTTCATATCTATAAACACATCAAATGGTATAATTTGGTTAATTGGCCGCTGATTGCTTAATTGGAAAACAGAACAAAAGCTTGATTGTCTAATTAGCGGTGATTAACTGCGGTTTGAGACATGGTGAAAGATTTCCGCATGTTGAGTTGAGCGTTCTTGTCACTTGGTTGGGGTTCAATGAATAAATATGGGAATTATCCGGCTTAATTAAACACAGCAGAACCCCCTCACCTCATACACAGTGACGAGGGGGTGGGGTGGGGGGCTGTGAGAAGGAGAATTAACAATGATGTACAATAAGAACGGCATGCCGAGAAAGTGATCCGTCACTGAAACAGATTTTTTCGAGTGCAGTTTTTTTGTCGTTTCCAATGGCAGTGGCAGGGGAGTTTTAAAGGGGTACATCTTGCCATTGTGGTGACTTGAACCAGTGTTTACTCAAATACACTGGAGAGACCCTGTCACTTTGACTATCTTAGAAGAGAATATATTTTAAATATTTTTTATATTGTATGTTTCCAGAATCATTAAGGAACAAACATCACAACTTATTTGTGAAGCAAGGCATGTTGCTTTCAGACATCAATGGCAGAGAAAAATCTTTCAAATTAGCGTAATTAAAGCTTTACCATTAGCAGACTAGACTTGCTAACATTATAGCATAGTGGCTCAAATTATACAGAAAAGTAAAGTAAAACTTGTACGCAGCACAATATTCAACCGTCACAGTCAACTTGACTTGACTTTATATGTTATGAGGCAAGTGCTGACAGTGGACATGTAAGCAAGATCCACTTTCATCACGCGTTTATAAGGCTTACGAGGGAAAATATTGCACTCACCCTCTTACACAAAGAGGCTAATAATCCCACCATATATGTCATACACGTGGATGTGGGATATTTTACATGGATCCGAACTGTAAAAACGACATTTATAATAGCACTTATACCAGTAAGTACACCACACTTACCTATGAAAAGTTGGTAGCTTTTTGCTGTACTTTAATGAATGTAATATAGCCATCCCTTCCTAGCCGTTGTGAAACAAATCCCACATCTTTCATTAGGGCTCAGAGTCTGAGACAGACGACTAATGTGATCAGGGCGATTCAAATGTGACATCATTGTCAGAAACACACCAGGGATAAAAAGCAGCTAATTTAATTAATCTTTTGGCGGGGGCCTTTTTGTTTGTTTGACAAACAAAGACGTTACTATACGCCTTGAACGTTAAGCAGAGAGAGAGAGATCTGGGTGTTACCTTTAATCAGCGGGCGTTTCCGTGTTCACAGCGCGGTGACAGATTGTCCCGGGAAGGCGAACAGGTTGCGGGACTAATATGCATTGCAAATGAGACTGCACTGACTGTACCCCCGCCGGCCTAGCAAGGCACTCGCTGGAAGCAGTATTAAATTATTTTATGGTTATTTACATCACACTTCGCTCTGAGCTCAACACAGCCATGAACACGGATTTGTTCACCCCCGCTGGGAACTCACGGTGACACCGAAAAACCACACCACAACGACAACGACAGTGACGACGACGACAATAGCGAAGACGGTCAGAAATATGGACCGCGGCCATTAGACTTTCCAATCGGAGTGGCCTTGTGTGCAACAAATGTCTTCCTACTCTCTCTACCCCTGAAATGACAAATACTAAAATATTTTTTAATCAAGTACGGGCATGTTAATGTATTAGGGACAAGGCTTAAGCCCGAGTTAGCGCAACATTTCTTGTGCTAGCGGGCTGTGTTGCTGTGTTCTCTCGGGGGGGGGGTTAGCGCCGCGACGCCCCCTGTTCCAGAGACTTCTCTGGTACAGCGGTTGTAGACATGCTAGTGAAAGTTACGGAGGGAAATGGGAGCACTGGGGCCTTGGTAGAATAAAATAAAGGATAATTATGAATAGTTTCAACGTGCTTCATTTGTAAGCTACGTTAACAAAAACATTGTTGATGAGGACAATTGGTTTAATATTCAAAATGTGCCTACGATTCTGAAGTACATAAATGGTAACGTCAATGCAAATAAAAGGAAAAGTCAAATAAGCAGGCAATATTACATTTATTAAAATTAAGCAATTAATCTCTTTTTTTTCACACAAACACAAACACAATTCGATGTTGGAGGTTTAGTTGGGATATGTAGGCCTTTATCGGGTTGATATTAATTTTCAGTGGGACTTTTTACCAGCTTTTTACTCTTGTTTTAGACAAAGATTATTGAATTATTCCACAGAGATTATGACTTCTTAAATCTCATCAACAGACTTTGACCATGCTCATTATCTCTAAGACTATATCTGGCATCTTCATCAGGTCATGGACCTTCTCAGATGGGTAACTTTGATATTTGTATAAATTCTGATGGCCGTCTGTGAGACCTTGTTCCAGATGCAAATAAATGTAAATGTGTCCTCATGCAAATATAATCTCTTTGGTGCTTGGCTTTTCTTTCTTTCTTTCTTTATTCATTCTATTAAAAAGAAAAAACGATCCCTGCGTGAAACCCCAAAGGATAGCGGTTCCGTAACCTTGGTGATAATTGTGGATGGTGATTTGAATATCAGTACCAGAGTATACCCTTGGAGCGGCTTAACGCCCGGAGGATCGCTGCCCTTTATTCTGACCTTTTCTTCCAGCTTAAACCCTTCCCTTAAACCACTTTCCTATCACCCGAGTAAACATTTCTGTTTGAATAAATTACACAAGAAGCGTCTTTAGGGGTATGTTGAAAAATAAATAAATCGCAGACTGGGAAAAGGGTGGACTGGGACGAGCCAAGTTTGCATTCTTTGTTGCAAATAATTTTTAGAGTTTGATTTAAATCGGACCAATCAAAATAGTTTTGAAAACATTAGCGATACCTGTTGACCATTTCCAAAAGTGCTAAGTTCCACTTAGTGGGATTCAAACTTTCACATAACCCGGCCGAACCCAAACACATTCAGGCGATTTCAAACCCCCCGAAGTGTAGAAAACACAGAATCAGCCCATCATTCGTGCAAACTTTTCCCCAAACAGCGAACATTCAGTCTAGATTATTATTTTCTTCCCCCCGATGGCATCTTCTGAAAAACTTCAAAAAGGGACTGAGTCACTGCTGTTTGTACACACCCCCTGGCAAACTCAACTTGTTAAATAATGAAATAATAATAAATAAATCGTTCTCTGTGTGCAGAGAGAAGAGAGGGCCACAAAGTTCACTCAAACACGCACTAATTGGCGCGTTTCAAAGCCGTGTCAGTTTCCAAACCCGTCACCGAGGACGCATCTTAGGGTTTCGCTCTGCTCTCGCAGGAGGAGGAGGAGGAGGAGGAGGAGGAGGATGGCATCACTGCGGCAACCGCAAACCAGCTCCAACGGGTACCGCGCACCTAATTAAAAAAAGATGAACCGCATTTGCCACGAATTGGCGTTCCATCGCAAAGAGTCGTGTCAAAAGACGGGGCCTCGTTCTTCCAACACGTTTGCTTTTTTAAATATCAATTTAAACACAGGCCGTCTCCGCGTCGGTCGTACACGTCTGCCCGCGCGGTGATTATTCATCGAAGCTGTTTCTGTGACCTCGGGATCGTACCATCCCGTTGCAATGGCAACAACATTATTATTTCTCATTCACACGTTTTCGCCTTTTATCGCCTTTTCCACTGACATCGACAAAACGGAAACTCTCCCCGGACCAATTACATGCCCGTTGTCATTGGCCAAGCGTGCCGCCGCCATTGGCGCTGGCTGGCTCGTGCCCGGGGGTGTGTGAAGCACGCCCCCCTTACGTGCACGTCCCGGTACTATGGGCGCGCACGACGTGGATGTGTTGGCGACACGAATGCGTTTGTGTGTTTGTACGATGTGTGTTTTAGTGTATGGCTGTGTGGTTGTGGATATTTGTGTGTGTTGATGTGTTAAAAAAATACAGGGAGGGAGTGAATCTCTCTCTCTCTCTCTCTCTCTCTCTCTCTCTCTCTCTCTCTCTCTCTCTCTCTCTCTCTCTCTCTCTCTCTCGGAAAAACGTTTTTTTAAAAAGAAAATCATTGAGCGTAAACGCCTCGATTCGCTGCGAGAGAGGTTCAAAACGCCAGTGTACACTAAAAGCAAATTTGCACTGTGTATACTCTGCCTCAGCAGAGAGAGAATTATCAATATCTGACACTTTATGAGTGATTGAATTATGAAAACCAGGGTCAGGACAAGACTTACTCCATTATGACATCTTTAATTGACACAAACCAGTCAACAGTATGGATCCATGATGCCCTTTCACTTTCAGACCAAGACAATTAATCCCGTCAATGTCTTGTCCAATTCCTACTGTGTGTTGCTGCGCTATTCGTCCAAATCCCAAAACGTTTCCGTGTTTCGACCCATTTCTAAAACTGAATCCTCCGCGTTACAGACTCTCCCCCGGACCACAGCTGCTACAACGGCAGCGGGGCCCAGTACAAAGGCACGCTCAGCGTCACCAAATCGGGCTACCTGTGCCAGCCTTGGGGCACCCACTACCCCCACAAGCACCACCTGTCGCCCACAGAGTACCCCGAGCTCCGGGGGGGCCACAACTTCTGCCGTAACCCCGGGGGCCAGATGCAGGGTCCCTGGTGTTTCACGCTGGACCCCCAGGTCCGGGTGGACCTCTGTGAGATCTACCCCTGCAGTAAGTCACTCTGCTGGGTCAGGGGCCGACGGCCCTGCTTCACGACGCTGCATCTGTCGTGTCCGAGTTCAAACGTTGTACTTACGTGTGTGTTTGATTATGATATTGTCTTGAACATTGATAGAGACCTGATAACAGTCAGTTTTGGGATGCTTTCCTCATTAATGCTTTTAGGTGATTTGTGAAAAAGCAAATGCAAATTATCCAGTCCCTTATACTGATTAATCTTTTTTTGCAATAAAGCTTAATAAGAGTTGATCAGCATCAGATTTTAGCCCATTATACCACAACATTGTTGAATACTTGATTGGCACTTGATGTATTGCATCTCTCTCAGAGAGACCCAACACATTCTCCCTCCAGAGATTCAACCCATCCAACACCTCCTCTCCCCACAGAGCCCCCAGACAACCTGAAGAAGGAGATCCTCTACATCCTGATCCCCAGTATCGCCCTCCCGCTGGTGATCGCCTGCCTCTTCTTCCTGTTCTGCATGTGCCGCAACAAGCAGAAGGTGAACACGGACACGCCCCCTCGCCGCCAGCTGGCCGCCTCCCCCAGCCAGGACATGGAGCTGCCTCTGCTCAACCAGCAGAAACACCACGTAAGTCCTCCATAGTGGACTGGATCTCACCTCTAGGTCTCTGGTTAGCGATGACCTCAACCCGGGTCTTCAAAATGTCTCATGCTCCAACCTTGCTCTCTTCGCACTAAACAAATGAAACGTTTTTTGACGCTAGTGAAAAATGTAGGCTGACACATTTCCTTTCTTTTGATTGGACGACAGCCGACGAGGGAGATCAGCATGTCCACCCTGCACTTCATGGAGGACCTGGGTGAGGACCGCTTCGGGAAGATGTACAAGGGCCACCTGTACGGCGCGGGTCACGGCGAGCAGAGCCAGGTGGTGGCCATCAAGACGCTCAAGGACAAGGCCGACGCCGCGCTCTGCGAGGAGTTCCGCCAGGAGGGCGTGCTGCGCGCGCGCCTGCAACACCACAACGTCCTGTGCCTGCTGGGCGTGGTCACCAAGGAGCAGCCCGTGAGCATGGTGTTCGGCTTCTCAGGCCGCGGGGACCTGCACGAGTTCCTGGTGGTGCACTCGCCCCACTCCGACGTGGGCGGCTCCGACGACGACCGCACCGTCAAGTCCACCCTGGAGCAGGCCGACTTCCTGCACATCGTGACCCAGATCGCCGCCGGCATGGAGTACCTCTCCAACCACCAGGTGGTCCACAAAGACCTGGCCGCCCGCAACATCCTGGTGTGCGATAAGCTCAACGTTAAGATCCAGGATCTGGGCCTGTCCCGGGACGTGTACTCGGCCGACTACTACAACCTCTTCGGCTCCAACTCCTTCCCCATCCGCTGGATGTCCCCGGAGGCCATCATGTATGGGAAGTTCTCCACCGACTCGGACATCTGGTCGTTCGGCGTGGTGCTGTGGGAGATCTTCAGCTACGGCCTCCAGCCGTACTGCGGCTACGCCAACCAGGACGTGGTGGAGATGGTGCAGGGCCGGCAGTTCCTGGCCTGTCCGGACGACTGCCCGGCCTGGACCTACACCCTGATGCTGGACTGCTGGAGCGAGTTCCCCACCAGCCGGCCCCGCTTCAAGAACATCCACGCGCGCCTGCGGACCTGGGAGAGCGCGTCCAGCTACAACAGCTCGGCTCAGACGGCCAGCACCAGCAACACCACTCAGACCAGCTCCCTGAGCACTAGCCCCGTGAGCAACATTAGCATGGGCACGGCGAACGCGTCGCGCTACGCCAGCCCCAAGAAAAGCTTGCCCCCCTACCCCCACCCGCAGTTCATGCCCATGAAGGGTCAGATGCATCGGCCGATGATGCCTCAACAGATCTACATTCCCGTGAACGGGTATCCGCCCATGCAAGCCTATCCGTATATGCAAAACTTCTACCCCATGCAGATTCCGATGCCGATGGCTCATCAACAGATGCATCACCCGACTCCGATGGTGGCCAAGGCTGGGTCTCATCATAGTGGCAGCGGATCCACTTCCACAGGCTACGTCACCACACTGCCCTCCAACAGCGGTGGGGCAGAGCGGGCAGCTGCTTTTAACGATTCCAAGGCCAGCGATGAAGACTTGGCTGACGGGTCGTCTCAGAAAGAGGGGGACCAGAATGCAGAATTTCAGCCAGTTCCGGAAACAGAATTGCTTGGCGACAATGAGGCTGTACAAGAGGATTAGATAGTGTGGAACTCTGAACAAGCCTAGGGCGAGGTGCCTCTGGAACACGGAACCAACCTAGAGCTGAAGAAATTTCTGAATGAACATAAGAAATATACAGATGAATGCTTTTTGAATGTTTTGGAGATACTCTTTTGCCATCACTGATGTATTTAATGCAAATTGTGTCTCAGGTGTGAATCTATAAAATACCAGTGTTAAACATTGCAGAATGAATCTTCATATTCTTTCCCATAGAGAGAAGAGGAAAGAAATCCAGATTCATTATGGAGACAATCATGGACCTTATCATTAGTATGTGGCACCGCTGTGTAATACTAATCAATCAAATAGGGATTCACGATGTTTGGGTTCGCTGATTTGACAGTGTTTTTATTGTACTGTTGTTGTTTTTTCAAAACAGTGTATGATAAAAAAAAACACTAGCCCACATTAAGTTAACATGTGGTAGAATGTATTGCATATAGAGGTATTGTAAAGGCGCACAACTTCACATTGTTTGTATTATTGTTATTTTTAAGGAGTTTACTTGTTTAATTGACATTATCTCTAAATATACCTCAGTGTAACAACTATAGACCAGATAATAATGGGAGTAAGATTGTGTTTCGTAAAAAAAAACCCCATTGATTTATTCCATTATCTGCCCTATTTTCTACTCAGAGTAGTAGCAGGAGGTTATCCTTTACAATCAAACGTTTCATGTCCTATTGTACACATTTGTAATTTATGTAATTAGTTTTGGAGCTTTGTTTGCCTACGATATCTTTTTCTTGTTTTACCATGATGTCATTGCCACCAGATATTAGCCTAAATAACATACTCTATAATCAACCATGGGGTATACAGTACAATTCATTTCTTAAGACATTGATGTGTTTTATAATGGAGAAATAAAATATGCAACGTTACCAGATATCATTAGTTGTCGATCAAATGTGTTTCATTGTTTTCATTTATTTATCAATTTTACCAAATAAAACTATGGACAATTTGAGTCGTATGCTCTAGTCATCTAGTTAAATGATGCTGTGATATGTTAAATGCACCGTAATTGCATACTGATCTTCTACATCTTTTGACACCCCATATGGATTATACTTGCTGAAACTGTACTTTACATTTGCCTTTATGCATAGTGCCATTGATTGCATGTGGCCTTTTCCCTCTGTCTTAATTGTTTGGATGATTTAATTAGCTTGATAGGGTACCTATAGCAAGACTATAATAGGAATATACCTTTTGTTGGGGCGGTTTCAACATATTCCTGTCTATATGTTGTTTTCTGGACGTGTTTGTTTACAATTTACTAGCTACTGGTAATTGCTACATGAAGTGATGCTACTATCATTTCACTGGGCTTTCTGGTTCAGGCGGCCAGCCAAGACGGACATTCATGCCTCTCTGCATACTGGCCATCCTAGGTCTGTGCACGACGTCTGTTTAAGCTGATTAATGGCATATTGATGATGAACATGCACAACACCATAATGGCCAAACGGTGGGAAGTGGACTCAGAATAACATTGAATGCAGGCTGTCACACAGGCTCTATAAGTGCAGCTGCATTAGGTACCGTGAATGCGTAAACATCAAGGTTAAGGTTGTTGTTGTAAATAGTTCCCAAATAAAAATCAGGACTAACACTCACTTTAAGGACACAATTGGCTTGGCAACTATATGCCCATCTGATCATTAATTATGGCTTCTGCAACAGATTTTGACTTATTTGGATTACTTTGTTTGATTGTGTGTGTTTTTATTTGTTGATTGGGCTTTTCTTTTCAAGTAACGGTTCGTGTATAGGTTTTACTCACATTTTCGAGGTACATTTGAACCAGAGAACATATGACCATATCGTGCAAATTCAATGAAAGCCAATATTATACGTAATTCCCCAAATGGGCAGTAGATGGTGGAAGTGTCCTCAAAATTTTATGTTCAATACATACGTTTGAACAATGCAATGTGCTATGGAATAATTTGGTCTAGTAGTTTATACAAAGTATAACAACTAGCTTTACTTTAGGAATTGTTGATAATTCATTTCATTATCGAACTTATTGTAAATAGCATAACATACATTCTAGCGAATAATTTGGGTGACTCAGAAATCAAGAATATATTTTTAAATGTTGGAATGAATTAGCGGAATAAATGTTACTTTGATGAAATGTTAAATCTTGAGTATTTAGCACACACACACGCACACACGCACACGCACACACACACACACGCACACACGCACACACGCACACACGCACACACGCACACTTACGGTGCGTTTTAATTGGCTGCGGAGCCTGTCAGTAAGCACGCTGTCGAACACACTTAACCACTGACCTACTAACACAAATCTACGTGCCCTTCGACTGGATGAGGCAAGGGATACAAGGAAGTGAGTCCATATTGATAGGGAAATACGCTGAGCATTGTTGCCTGGTTAATGGGAATATGCTGCTTATTCACGCATAACACGAGGCGCAACAGAAGAACACAACCTCCGGGCCGATGCCAATAATAAGGTACTTTTCTTTCGTAGTAGGGTCACAACGTGTGCCAGCGATGCTTAACCACACGACATTGTATTAGGCTACTGGTAATAATACGTGTTTATAACGCATCTCAACGATGGATACGGAGCTTTTTTAGGATTATAATAGTTTAAATGTACTTATGCATCCTATTTATTTAGGGTACCTTTTAGATTACGTTTGGGATTCGGGTTGCTCGGTATTTCGCCTATACTAACCCGAACCTAACCCCGGTTGTTTTAAAGTTATTGTCTGCTGGGTGTAAGCATTGAGCTGGGATAATAGGGCCGATTGTGTAATTAAAAAAAAAAAAATCTTCAACAGTGTGACGTTATGCTGATCGAGGGACTCGCGGTTATGACACACGGCGCGATATCAATGGGTGTATCGGCGACATGCGTGCATTGAAAGCCGTGACATAGATCCAGTACTGTACTATGTCATACAACTCAGCGTACACATACTCGTTTTGACCCTCCCTGTATTCTTTTGTTAGAATACAAAGCTGATCGCAACCCTACAATGCACTATATACCTCTTTCAAACTAACCGGACAGACGACGTTAATTGTATTGCTTAGATGTGACTATAATCCCCCCCCCCATCGATCGCGTTATATAGCCTACCACTCTTTCTCATACCATCCGTTTCATGATCAGTCGTTGGAGACCGAGGGGGGGACCGGACTTGTGTAACCCCTACTACACGATGAAGGAATTTGGGGGCGACATGACATGCCTCTTTCGTCTCCGTCATGTCATGTTGACCCCAAATTCCTTCATCCAAGAGAAAAGCTGAGCCAGACTTAAGAGAGTTTCAACTGGAAAAAAGAAGAAGCCGCTTGTACGGCAGCATGGACCGAGAAGCGGCTTTTTCTTGGACCAGTTCAAACTATTCTCGTCTGGCTCAAGCCGCTTGTGTTTTAAGTGTTGTGTCTGCGGCTTCTTTGATGTTATTACTAGGTTCATACACAGGCACGTGGTCCTCACAGCTTTTATGTAGGTCTGTGGAGTAGGAATAGGCAATTTTTTTTATCGACGTAGACTCATACTAATGATTACCATCCCAAACCCCGTATTCGACCCGCATAAAACAAATACGAAATATCGCAAAGATATAGGCCTAAGGTATATGTGGTTGTTTTTGACATTGCGGCCCGGGATGAATGTTACTGTACTTGTGGACGGCCACGTGTTGTGTATGATTATGACTATTCCTTTGTTCCCTCGCTGTCTGGAGCAATGGGATCTGCCAACTAGGACTGCCATTTTGGCATACAGCTTGTCTAATTTTCCGACTCTGCCGCCGCCAATACGTTGTTTATGGCAGTTTTGTTGAGGTTCAGTGCCCGAAAATATTCCAAATGTAAGAATGATGGATCAAGGTTTTCATTATATTATATTGAACACATTAACGGTCACAGAATGTTTCTATGGAGTTGGGTTAATCATTTGTGACAGCTTCTATTTTGGCGCAACAATGACACCTTTCAAATCGACCTTATTTTGAAGTTGTGTTGGATAAAGTTGGGCCAAAATGGTGTTTTGTTTAGTTTCCTGTTGTCATTAAAACAACTTCACTATGTTACACTGTATTTAACCAGTAGGCTTTATTAAATTCTTGAATCTAACAGGAAATAATGCAAGTTGTAATGTAATGTAATCATAACTGTATATTTACTTTGTCCTGGGCATACTGAAAGGTCGATAATATGTTAAAATAAACAACAACTAAACATGAATTGAAACTAGTTAAGAAATAACGGGCCTCTATTTGTGTTGTATTTGAGTGGATAAAAATAGCCTTGTGATTGAGTAACGACAGCCTGCTTTAAGTAATAGGACACCCAAGGTTTTCACACGAAATAACAAGCAAAAGGCAGTTGACCAAACTATCCATTTCTTTACTTCTTTCCTTGAAACAAAATAAATAATGAAATACATGTTAAAATAAGAAAATATTTAATGAAATGCTATTCAAGCAATTCCATCCAATTTACACATTGAATAACCTCTCGACTGGTACTGTGCCATTTATGTTTATGCATTTACATTTCCTAGAAAAAGTATTCATGACTTTCCTCATTTGATTCAGCTATTATTACAGTAACACTTTAGTTAACAGCAACATCAGTTAGTTAATTGTTACAACTATTAATATTATGATGCCATATCTTTATGTTGTGGATAGCCACACCATTTCTAACAAATTCAACACAAATAATAGCTCATATTATACCACCTTTTTAGTTTTATACCAAATTACTTTGACAATATTATATTTATGTAGCTCGTCTCAGGCCGGGAGAGACGGTAAAATTGTTTCTGTAAAATATAAATCCCAGAAATACCACGTCTGGAAGAATGACATCCTTTACTACGTGTTAACCAGCCTACGATTTAAGAATATTGAACTAAAATATTACAACTTTTTCTTTCCTTTTCTTCCACATAGGTTTTGAACTTGCTCGGCCGTCTCACCCATGGTCGTCACCACTTCATAAACATGTACATTACGTCCCACCATTAAGAGATGATCAGTGAAGGGATTCATTCTTATTGACAGCAACAACAGTGTAACACCATGCAAACATTCAAGGAAGAACCTGGCCAAAGAGACTTGATGGACCAGAACAACTCGGGTTCGCAATTCAAGACCCAGAGCTCCTGTCGTCGGAAAAGGGAGTTCATCCCCGACGAGAAGAAGGACAACGTCTACTGGGAGAGACGGCGCAAAAACAACGAAGCTGCCAAGCGCTCGCGGGAGAAACGGCGCATGAACGACGTGGTCTTGGAAACAAAATTGATGGCACTCGGCGAGGAAAACGCTTCCCTGAAAGCAGAATTGCTGTCCTTGAAGCTTAAATTTGGTCTTTTGAGCTCAGAGGCGTACACTCAGGAAATGCATAAAGTTTCTCAGTGCACTGCAGTGCTGTACCGGGATTTTGTTACACCCAGCTTAGGTCAAGGCCCTAACTCCCAGGTTATAGAGGAGCCTCTACACCTGGGCAGCAGTTACATATCAGTCATCAAACACTCACCTCACGTCACACACGCCGAAACCACTCAGGGCAGTTTAAACATTAACTGCAGGACAGCAGAGGTTATCAAAAAGGAACCGTCAGATACTGGGAGCTATGCACAAGAAAGCGCTAGTCCGTATGACCTATACAGGAACTGCCTATCCAGTCCACTGGCCAGTGTGTGCTCTCAATCCCCGTCCCTCCTGCAGATCAATATGTCCTCCAGCAACTCCCCGAGAAGCTCTGAGGACGGGGTACTGAGCAAGCTGTCTGATGTGGAGGATGAGCAGCAGGTCCCCAAAGGGCCCGGGCAGGCTTCAGGCGCCCCCCCTGGCGTCATCGTCTCCACACTCAAAGTGCCGGATCAGAGCGGTTCTTCGGCCTTGCCTCATAAGCTTCGGCTTAAGGCCAGAGGCCTCAAAATCAAAGCAGAGGCCACAGACCCTCAATACCCGGAGTCCCTCCCCAAGTCTACCCTTCTTCACACTGACATTCTGCACAGAGAGATGAGGAAAACAACTCAGGGTTCTGGAATAGAGTACAGTCAATCTTCTCTAAGTCCTCCTCTGTCTGTGCAGGTGAATAGCATTCAAGACTGGCCCCTAGGATCAGAGGAATGGCCTCAGCCGGGCAAAGAAAGGTTGTGTGAGAGCTACAAGGTGGACAGCAGGATCAATCCTGACCAAAACTCTGGTCAAGTTATTGCAAATGTAAAAGACTCTGCTCATGCCCCTATTGACTCAGAAAACACGTTTTCTAGGCAGGGATTTTCCGACCTGGCTGTGAATTTTGCCTCTCTGAAAAGACTAATTACAACAAAGTGTCAAGTCTCAGTCATAGAGTCCACTCCAATTTCTACTTTTGCCAGTGGACACTACTCCAAATGAGCTCTGTATGATTTCAAAATACAGATGTTCCACTGTGCTAACTGCTGCAGGGTTTGGGTGATTGATGTAAATTAATGCATTTTTAAAAAAATAAGCCGTTGCACTTGTAAATAGACATATCTTTCCTGGATAAGTCCATTTGTAGCCTAGCAGTCATGCTTTCCTCAAAGTTTGTTTGTAAAGGTTTTTTTTTAGGAATAAATGTCTTCACAAAACCTTTGAAGTCTGTGATTTGAACACCTAGTGATTTTGTGATTTTGAACATATGCTTATAGCTTATTGATATAGAATGTTATAAATAATGGCCCAGCTAGTTTGAAGTTACTAAAACAATGCTGGTAATAATATGCATAGTTCAATGAAGCATTTACAGAAGTAAAATTTTTATATTCTTCCACAACATTTTGAATTCCGAGACTTTAGGATGGTTATGACGCAGTTATGTCCAGTGGTTGTTTGAAAGTAATTTGGGAAATCTATCGCAATTGTGGGCCACCCTATTCTACCACCAGGTGTGAGAGTGATGAGTCATCAAAATACCATCAAAATTGGCCCTGCCCCATGTCACAGTGACATAAGAAAGGGGAGTATCAAACTAAATGTATGATTCATAGATAAGCCCACCAGTTGGTACAGTCCACTTGGTAGGCTGGTAGACTGATCTGTTCAGCAAATGTCTGGGTGGACAATAACACAGGCTAATTACACTCACACCTTGTGCATAAATAGGGGACTTTTAAAGCTTGGGTGGGTGATTTAATTTTACTGTAATATTTGGCAAAAATGTCATAAAAGCCAGTCAGCTATATGTAGGTTAAGTGCTCTGAGAATATCTGCTCATCACTTTGCTCTCCCCTGCCTCTGTGTGCCCCCCCAAAAAATTGCCAGCGCTCATGTAGACTTTGACCAATCAGAGCGAGGCTCCGATTCTCCGTTCTTATGGCTGTGGGACCGTCCGGTCACCTTGGCAACGACCTTGGTGCGTCCCAGCATGAGCGTTCACAAGCCTAGTAGTCTGACAGTTTTGCAATTTGCACTACTACGGCGGACAACAAATGAATGGCAATGTCTTCATCAACGGCCCCTAAATTTCTTATTCCCCGGATACCAACAACTTATGAGCGATGGAGAGCGTTACGTGACCTGAGAAACTTAATCGGACGCTGAGATGGCTACATTTCTTATAGACAGGTAAGGAATAGGGTTATCTCTCCATGGTATATTGTGATGAATATGTAAAGATAACATACATGGTATGTCTGTGAGTAAGATATCGATGCTATATATGTACTTATGTAGTTATCAGCAGCACTAATGTTTAATTACCTCGGAATCGGACGTGGTGTTTCGTTTTCCTATCAATGTCAACTGAATTCACATGAACGCGCATAACTAACGTTCGGAGGGAGGAGCTACAGCAGGTAGAGCGTCGCAGAGCGAAAGCAACGGAATGGCTGTTGTCTCCCAAATCGCCCACCCTAGCTTTAAGTAAGTGCGTGTGTCCTATAATTGGACACTTCAGTGATTACCCTGCTTGACCTTTATAAATTATGTGTAATCTGGTCTGAACTGGGGAACTACAAAGACTGATATACCAAAACAAATTAGGTTCTTGTGGAAAAAAAGTGGGTTCTGAAAACCTTTAATTTTACGTTTTACTTTTATTAGTCATAATAACGATTTTCAAGGGATTCTCAGTCCTGCATTAAATAATATCATCCATGTAGAGTTTACTATAAAGTTATAAAAATCTAATATTTAGTTATAGTTCAGTTATTGTTATTGATTTGGGAAACAGTTTGTACTTTATTTGGGGAAGTAAATCGAAGCACTGGCTCTGGATGGAATCCCGGTATGTATATCACGTGACCATATACGCGTCACTCGGTTCAAAGTTGAAAGTCAAAACTGCACTGCACTGCATTGACAGTATGGCGGTGCTCGGGGGGAACAGAATTGTCTTGCAAGCATTACGCTTTCAAACGGGGGATTTAAGATATTTTCGTAGAGCAGGGGCTTATGCAAACTCATTTCATGTTGCTGTTCCGGCTAATGCATCGGTCGGCCGGGGATCCACACGTCAATACAGCTCCGAAGCAAAAGATGAGCTGCGTGTGAAGTATTTGGACGGAGACGATTCAGGTAAACGATTTGTGT
>OOFH01061389.1:0-14182 GCA_900323355.1 Merlangius merlangus | reverse complement strand
GAACCTCCCCTGTTCTCCCCCAGACCTCCACTGAACCCCACCTGGTCTCTCTCCTGGTCTCCCTGCCCCTGGTCCCGTGGCCCCCGCCTCCTATCCTGCTCTAGTGAGATCTAATGAGGTGTCCCGGCCGGTCGAGTCGTCCTCTAACTCACTATCGACGTTATTGACTGAACCTTCTACCTCTCGTCCGCTTGCAGTGTACGCCTTGGCTTCATGGAACCAGAGCTCCAGCAACCTCACAGGTCAGTGACATCAGAGCTGTGTGTGTGTGTGTGTGTGTGTGTGTCTGTCTGTGTGTGTGTGTGTGTGTGTGTGTGTGTGTGTGTGAGTGTGTGTGTTTGTGTGTGTGTGTGTAGAGGAACTGCCAGGCCAAATAGTTTGGTCCTCGCCAACAGCTAGGGGAAGCCGAGGGAAGAGATGAGGAGTGTAGAGGCAAGGTTGATCTTGTCTCAGGTTATGGGAAGAAACATCAAAGATGAGCGTGGGCTGGAAATAGAGCTTGGGCTGGGCCACCGGAGGAGCAGGAATCATTAGAGCCACAAGCACAGGGGCCCGGCCCAGTGTTAGCACGCAGCCGGAGCGACGCGCGTCCTCAAAGCCTCCTCAGGTTCAAGGCTGAATGGAGCTAGCACGGCAGCAACCTTCATGTTGCTAGCGGGCTAGGTCGTATAGCTAGCAGCAGGCATGTGAGCGTCAGATATGGAGTAAGAACGCCATGACTAGCCCAACTTTTGCTCCCCCAGACTCCTCTGAGCCTTTCTGCGAGACCTCAATCGATGGAATCGGTACCTGCTGGCCCAGGAGCAAGCCAGGACAGATGGTGTCCCGGCCGTGCCCGGAAATGTTCTACGGCGTCCGCTACAACACCACCAGTAAGACCAGCAGCGGCCCCTCCACTACGACCGGTGCTCTGAGCCAGCGCTCTGCTGACAATGAACTAAAAATACCCCCCCCTTCTCCTGTGTGTCCCCAGGGGGTGCCTAGTTTATATAACTGTGTACACATAAATTAGCATGGAGCATGGAATTAACAAGACACATACAAGTGGAGTAAATAAGTGTGCACACAATGCAATTATGGGCTGTATGGGATAATGGAGGATTGCTAAGAGATAGAGGGTCTAAAGTGGAGTGTTATCATGGCTGCATTAAGATGAAATGCATTCCTTCAAGTTGGGTTTAAGATTAAACAGGGCTTTGTACCATTAGAGCTTTTATGCGGTGTTAATTGTGTACTTTGGTTAGATATGTTATCATAAATTATTTATTTTGATCGCCAAGAACCGTTTAAGGGCGAGTTCCAAGCCAGCATGCATACACATGCCGGCGCACGTCTCCACATCTGAATAATTCAAGTCCAAATTGCTCTTCATAACTATGGAATTCAATCCAAACAAGATCTGGGACAGAACATCACCGTGACTTATATGGAAATGTTATTGTGTTTCAATCTCACAAAAATATTTCTTGTTTTATTTCAGGATTAGGATTCTGAGATTTTGACAGTTTATGCTGCAGTTAAGATATTAATAAAGGTTTAGGTAATAAATCCAAATTTAGAATGAATGAGTCATCAGGCTAAGGTTGGGCCCTCAGGGAAGATCTCCCACCAGGTAGACGGGATTAAGACAGATGAAGACTGGCAGCCTTCAGGACAAGGCAGTCCCACTGCGTCTGAAGTTTGGACCTCATTCAAAGTGCCACAATCAAGTTTTTGGTTTGAATCGTCTTCTATGATTTTAAACATACTTGATTTTCTTGTCACTGTGAATAGTAGCATAATGCAGGGAAAACAGTTGTAAAAAACTACGTTTTTGCCAAGTTCGGGCCACGAGGTTTTGAACATTTTAGACTGGTTCGGTTGTTTCTGTGAGACTCCCAGGGGCCTCATTTATCAACCGTACTTACGCACAGATTTGTGCGTAAGAAGTGCGTACAAACATTGCCACGCTAAGTATGGAATTTAGCAAAATGTACATATACTTAGGAATGTGTGTTAATATATGCACAGCTCTGGCCATGCAAAGGAGCAGAATCTAGCAGAGCATTTAAGTGTGTCTACATATGCATGAAGCAATGTTGCATCATGCATGTTGCTTCATGTCCCGTGTTTCCTTTAATTAGAAAATATACAATTACTCCTTTGTCAAATTTTAAATAGGCAAATTGGTTTCAAACCGTATAAATGACAGCTGTGAGAAATGTTTGAAATGAAGTGCAATGGCTTATCTTTGCGTTATTGGAAGACTTGGCAAACCATGCTCTCCGCAGGGAGCGTGTTTTCAAAGATCGCGCTGATCTTCTTGGCGAGTTGCTGACGTGTCACGTCTGTGGGCTATGACTCTTTTTTTGGCTTTAAGTTTATCATCAGACCATTTTATTTTTTTCAGATAGGGTTCTCTCTTCCGACCCAACTGAATTAACTGCATCGGTCACCTTTTCTCATGCAGCAAGCTTTCTCTTATTTGTATCACCTTCTGCACTAAGTTAGCCAAAAAGTAAAAAAAATTCTCATTTACGAGCGTTTCAATTTTAGTGTGGGAGAAGGTTCTTCTCTTTGCTCTGTTTGCCATTATAGCGGTGAGGGGGAAAACACATTCACATGGTTGATAAAGGGATGCTTTGTGACCTAATTTTCATCTTCAAACCGCTTATCCGTGGCAGGGTCGCGGGGGCAGCCCCTCCAGCAGGGGGCCCCAGACTTTCCTTCCCTTTCCTGGGTAAAGAAAGGGAAGTCTGTGACCATATATGGTTAATTGGAGGTGTTTCTGAATGCAAAAGGTCTGAGCGTGTACGAGCATGGTACTTAAGAACAGGTGGAATTTATTAAGATAGACAGCTTACTGATGTGCGTACGCCTTGCACACGTTTGATAAATACCGTTTTTTTTTTTTGTATTCAAGCACATCCTAAATTTCATTCGTGAGAGGGAACTTAGAGCCTTTTCTAAGTACGGTTGATTAATGAGGCCCCTGGTGTGGATGTGTGGCCCTCTGGGCAGCCCTTAAAGGCCCAGAGGACTTCTAAGACCCTTAACCTCACTGTGTGCTTTGAGTTTCATGTACAACTAATTATAATGCTCATGCTCAATGGTGACTAGCTACAAAAAGGTCTCTCTGAGTTAGCATGGGCCACACACATAGGTATTACTCATCCCCATCCTAGGAACACATTTCTTAGGTGTGATTGTGCTCAAATCTGGGCTAAAACAGGAGGTACACTTACACTATTGCGCCCAAAGCCCACGGATCACAAATAACAGTTTATATGTCTAGCTTTAGCCAAGAAAGAATTACAATCAGTGTTTAATGTAGTGGTGCTGCATTTCTGGTTCACTTTTTATAGGGCTTTAGTTTGTTTTGGACTCGAGAATACAGAAACATTATTTTGCCTGAATCCTGACACAGCTGTGTGCTTTTGGATTAAAAGATAATACAAGATCAAGAAGATCAATTAATAAATATACATTTACCTTTAAATATTATCAGTGCAGTCCACACACACGCATTTAGTCGAAGCAGCTGCAAATCGAAAAATGTGGAGCCCCGATTTAAAAGTTCATAGTGTAGTCGTAAATGTATTTCCCACATGGCGGAAATACTAAATAAAAGTCAACCTCTCTCCCAGGGGTCCCAGGACTAGAGCCCCTGGAGGGTTCTCTGGCGGCTGGGGCCCACTGGGCCTTCTGTCCTCCGGTCGCCTCATTTGGCTAAACGAAAATGGCTTTGGACTACGAGTGGCCAGGTGACATGCCTCTAGAGGGATTAAAACACAGAATAAATGAAAACAATAATCCCTCCATTTTTCCGCACAGCAGGAAGTCAGGGAAGATTAAAGGAGCATTGCCTGGCTCAGCCTCCCTCTGATTACTTGGGTCGATCCAAAAGTGCATGGCGACTAGTTGTCAGGGTAACAAAGGCAGCGACCAAGATAGCATTATTATCTCCAGCGAGCCCTTGGCGCTGATTGAAAGGTTACGATCTCGCTCAGTGTTTGTAGGTGGTATTTTTAGCTTCCATTCATAATTAAGTATTATTCAATATTTCACTTGCCATCCAGGAAAGCCTGGAGCAGAGCCGAGAGACAATGTAATCAAGAATTAAGATGTTGTGTGCGTCCCAGCCGGGAGCTCATCTCTGATTCATCTCAGAGCGATGCTAATGCCCCTGCAGAGATGTTGCTCCGCCATTCTTCAACAACTCCCCAACGTCTTTGATGATTTCATACTTGAAGCTTCCGAGATGTGAAGTCTAAACATTTGGCATGAGACTTATGCCTGTAGCCAGCTATGAGGTCACAACGTCTGGCCACTTGTTAGAGGTAAGGAAATGCAGTTGGGAATTAAATACAACGGTATAGTCAGCGTTTGAGAACTTGACATTATTTATTCTTCATTATTCTTGTGTCTGAAATGCTCACAGAATAAAGTGCCTTAATAACTTGACTAGACGTCATTCAGCAGCGTCAACATTTGGACAGTTGAAGCTAAAACTCAAGACACTAGAGGCTGCTAATGGTAAAACGCAGTTTAACTTTAAGAGGTAATGGAGAAAATGATGGTAATGTTATTGTTATATATACAATAACGATAATGCATTAAGCACTAACCAGGTAGCATTTAGCAGTCAACAGTTATCACTAACAGTTAGCTCTTAGCAGTCATTCAGTAGCACTGACCAGGTAGAAGCCCTGTCTTATTGATGCCGTGGAGGCAAATTAGGAGAACATTCTTTGCATTGTGTAGAAGCCGCTCCTCAGCGGTCATTGTTCAGCCCGTAGTTTGATCTCGGCTGAGAGGGGATACTGGATTGTGGCAATATGTCAGTTTACCTTACCTTAAACTGTGCCCGACAGGTGACACCCCCTAGCGCCAGGAAATGTTCATATAGCCTCTCTTTTTATACAGATCTTTTTAATTTATTTTAATGGGGAGCATAGGCTGAGTATGTTGGTCTCATATAAAAAAATATATATTTTAAACTAATGAAAATGGTGTCGCATACAATTTTTTTATGCTAACAATCAGTAGGTTATTTCAAAATGAATGGCAGTAAGTTAGCACACGCACAACTACACACACTTGTGTAGTTGTGTAGTCAGCACCTGTGAGCCTAGTTAAGTTCCCGAGGGTTAAGGGTTTGAATGCCAGACGTTCTGTCAGGCAGCATTCTATACAACAGTTGCACCCAGGTCAGGTGATGGCGACATCATCAACTTCAAGGTTATTTCTCTCAGCACAGGACATCAGAACAGAGGAATAACTATTTCTGAGCTAATCAAGTATGTTTTATATGTATCGCCCTTAATCACAGTTTATAATTACAGTTATCGTTATGTTTTTCGTCTACATACTGTGTATCTCCTCTCCACTTCAGCCTTGGTCCACACAGTCCTTGTTGTTGGCCCACCTGGCTTCCTGCGGGCCCCGAGAGCAGGAGGTGAGGCCCGTGGGATAAGGGAAACCCAGGTGGGCTGGACCTGGGCCGGGCACAGGCAGATACACTCAGTACAGTGCAGTTCACTCACTGAGAGCTGAGGGCTTCTGCATTTCTAATGAATAACACTCTAATACTAGCAATTCAATCTCACAGATACAGATTCAGAGCTCATAATTGACCTAAAGCTTAGGTTTTGAGTTACCTGATATTTATTTAAACAATCCTTCTATTGATGACATGACTTCAAGTTTTGGTGTAAGAGTTTGAATAGAGCTTTGTATGTAGCGCAAAGGGCTTTTCTGGCTTATTAGTGCAGCCCAACTATCTATTGTATTTGAAATGAAAAGAGTTATGGTGTATTGTTATGCATCTATAAAACCGGTATGATCCCTCCTCAAAACGATCAAGGGTTCTCAGGTCAAGTCCATTTTATTTGTACAACCCAAAGAAAATGTCCCAAGTCTCAAAGGGCTTCACAGGCCCTCATTAGAGCACACCCCTCTAAACCTTTGTCCTCTAAAGGACAAGGAAACCTACCCAAAGCCCGCGGGAGGAAAGCTTGAGAAGGAACCCAGAAGAGGGATCTGTCCTCAAGGGTTCGGTAGGAGAGCAATAACTGCTGAATGGCAGACCTATTATGGTAGCGAAAAACAAAACAGAAACAAAGGTTTAGAGATATTAAGCCGTTACACTTTACAATAACGGTGCATTCATTTAGTAAAGAAAACAGTTATTAACAGTTAACAGTTAACTAATGGTAAATTAATAGGTAAAAAAAAAAAGTCTAGGAATCATTTACTAATGGTGTTCATGTTTATCAATGGCGTTCATATTAACTAAGCTAATATGTTCATGTTTACTAAGATATTCAATAATACATTTTATTACACGGGTCTTCTCAATGCCGTGGAATGCTCCGTTCACTTGCATGGGCCCTTCACAACTTCCGGCGGTGAAATATATTTGATCATTCCCAGCTAAGTATAATTGACCGTTGTCAAGGAAAATAAAGGATTTTTTACCACTCCTCAAGTAGTCCGGTAACTTGTCAATCCCAGCTTCTTCGGTTGCTAAGCAACGTCAACGTCTTTGGCAGACTATTTATCTGCTGATCAACACTATGAATGCTGGTAACAAATAAATTGTATAAAGACACACAATGTGAAGTTATTTTCATTTTTTTTTGGCAAGTAGCCGTGTAATAAGCGGGATAATGTGGGATCGCCGGTCATTATCAAAAATAAGCCCCTTCAGGGCGAAGCAAGGCACCTCCGCTGCACGTCGGTGTCCAGTTCGCCGGGTCGGGGCTTACTTTCCCGATAATGACCTATACATTATCCCTTACATAAACAAGGGTTATCCCTAACCCTATCCCCCACTAAGGATGAGAGATGGTGAGCACCAACTGAACTACAATACTAACCCACTACCCCTAACCCTAAACCACTAAGTTAATGCTATATAATAATGCTATTAATGCATTCACCTAAATAAAATGTAAATTAATGTAGCCTTATGGTTAACTGATACCATTTCATTTATAAGAGAGGTGACAAACTTGTGTTCAATAATGAACAAGTGAAATGGCCGCATCAAATCCAAACTGTCATGTACGGTAATACAGTAGTAGGTATTCAAACGTTGGGAGAAAAGTAAAACCTGGTATTTGGGTGGTGCATGTCAAGAGAAAGAATACAGTTCTACCAGCTCCCTGCTGGTCAAGTGGATAACCCACACCAACACACATAGGCTGAAAACAATTTAGTGGGGAAGCAAGGGGGACGCAGACAGCGAAGAGTAGTTCAATAAGGAGAGACTAGTATATCAGATAAACCACAACATTCATTGACAATACATTTGAAGATTAGACACCATCAAATTATTCTTTGTGTGGACGATGGATCCATGAAGAATGCCAGGAGATGAGTTGTATTGAACGTTTATTACCTTGACAAATGTGAACAGCACCTTATGACGGACAAAAGAGAATCAATACATGACATGAATGGATGCTTCCATGATCAGTGAGTGCAGAAGTCATTGCATCGTGGAACGCAAAAGTAGTGATGTTACCGGAAGCAGAGAGCCGCTCAGTAAGAGACAGAACACCAGCAAGGGTTAGGAACGAATTCACATCTATGGGAGACAAGAAAGCCATTAATGACTTTGGTAGAATTCCCAGCTATGGTCATTTAAGGGCTTGTGAATGCGCTGCTATGGATAACATTCTATGTATGGAATGCCCAGTGATGGAAGGAGGTTAAACCAGCAATGACGGGGACCAGCAACATTCTGATAGAACTAGTCTCACGAATCAGACTTCCAATCTGGGGAAATGGGACATTCACTATTTTCTGATTCATTCTTCGGACCGATCATGAGGCTTTGATCTGTAGGGCATATTTGGCAAATTCCAAATCCACCAGCAGTGGTAATTCAAATAAAAAACTGTCTTTACAGGTTTCAAAACGCATTGCAGGCTAGCCACTGTAGAAATGCACGAAGAATCCTCTCCTGAATCCTTCATCCAGCTGGCCAATTGGATTTCTCAGGTAGAGGCGAAACAGGAAAAGCTTTGTTTCCAGTGGTTGGTTTCTGTCCCTCTGTGGCCCAGGCTCCACATGGTTTATCCGCCCGGAGGTTCTTCATGTGCCAGTTCTGCTTTTTGACTGCGATGTTGATTAACTTGCTTAGTGTGATATAATGATAGACACCACCATCAGCTAAATGCTTTACATACCATGGAAGTCATTGAAATACCTCTGCGAAGATGATTTCTGCAGCATCACAAATATGCTATCTGATTTGGATCTTAAACACAGCAAGCAGACTTTCAGGTTCTGAAGAGTCCAATTTTCCGCTGTTAACTTCCTGTTAGCATTCACACGTTACTCCCCTCCCTTTGTGCGTCTTGTTGATCTTTGCATCAGACGTTAACTGGAAGAGAGGTTTTGACACCTTGAGCAGTTTGGAATAAATCGTTGGTACAACATGACCAGACAGAGGAATGACTTGATCTTTTTAGGGCATGGGGTCTGGCCGTCTGGAAACAAAAAGGCTGACTTTGACACCTCATGGCCTCCACCTCAACGGGGTCTGTCAACACATGGCTTCTTTCAATGGCGTGGCCCAGGAAGTGGACTGAGCGGCGCAGAAAGTACCACTTCTTGGGGCCCAGCTTAAGGTTGTGTGCACCTGCAACCGCTCAAAGCCCATCTCTAGTCTCTTCACAGCCTCCTCCTCACTAGGCTTGAAAACCATTAGGTCATCAAGATAATCATGGTCATTATGTTCTGATCCTTAAAATCATCATGATCATCATTTGCATCGTTATACTCGTGAAGGCCAACGGTCTATGAGATGGATTCCCTCCTCAGCCTCTTTCCTGAAGATGCACACCACTCTTTGTCCTGGGCGTGTTCAACATCCTGCCAGAAAAGGTGCACTCACCTGCATTAACATACCTTTTCACCAACTTCGGTCTAACACTCTCCCACCCATAGGGTCGGGAACAAGCCTGATATTCACAAGGTTCTGCATTACATCGGCTCTCCCCGTTACCCCGCTCACTGTGTCTGACCATCACTTTGTTGCTTTCTCGTACCCCTTGAAGACCTCCCTCCTCTGTATTCCTCATACTGTCACCACCCGCTGTGACCTGAAATCTCTCTTTCCCTCTACTCCCGCCTCGATTGTCCCTTCTCCACTACCATGTTTAAAAAAATTCTGGATTAGTTACGTTTAACCACGCCACCACCTGGCCCCTTGACCCGATCCCCTCCTCTCTTCTCCAGGCCGTCTCGAGCAGCATCCTGCCATTCCTCACCACGCTCATCAACTCCTCCCTCACTTCAGACTTCTAGAATCAAGCCGCTCCTTAAGATCCGACCTCTGACACCACTGACATCTGGAACTACAGACTGTTATCGCTTCTTTTATTCCTTCTAAAACTCTGGCAATCAGTCACCAACATTTGTCCTCCTATCTCTCACAAAACGATCTGCTTGACATCAGTCAGGCTGTTAGATCTTCTTCCCTCCTCCCTTACTGGCACTTAATATACACGCTTATTGTATGTTGTACATCCTGGCACTTAAAAATTATACTTAGCATCTCATCCTAACTATCTTGTTACACACGGGGAATGGTGCCGTGATCTTTTGGAAAAAGTCTGCCGAGTCAGGATCGCTTAAACTCACTTTATTTGGTAAAGTTTTGGACTAGTCTCTATGAAGCAAAAGGAGGGGAATTGTATGAGCACGCGTGGAGATACACTTAGTAGGGCATCTGATGGATGCATTACCTGGAGCGTTCTGGCCCCCTGGGCTATGTGTTGTGACTTATCTACTGTGCAGGTGTGGACTCAGTTATGTGCTCTGATTGGGTGCTGAACTCCCGCCCCCTGGATACCCGTATGTGTCTTTATGCTGTCCCTTGCAGCTACGTGTTGGCATTGCAACTTGCTTTGTGGCTATGTGCGGGAATTACACTTGTTTTTGTGGCCTTGAGCTTCTGGGTTTCTCGAACATCTGGGCCGCTCGTATCTCTAGAATTGGTACATGAATGAATGGCTTCTTGTATGGGCCAGACGCCTCACTAGGATGGGAAAAAAGCCTCTCTAGTCGCCAAGGACATATGTGGCCTGTTGGTATGAATGTGTGAATTATGTTACAATGGGTTAAATAAGCAATTGCAAGTGCTTGGCAATTTTTCTCCGAACATCCTGTCTGTACCAACAGCAATATATAGTTGTTTCTCTTTCTTCTGACAAATGTACTTATTGTAAATCGCTTTGGATTAGAGTGTAAATGTTAATGTAAGCAACGTTGACATCAACTCTAACCATTTATGGACACATCATTTGTCTGTCGCCTCGCCACAAAAGTCAAACCAGGCTGTTTGACTTAAGAAGCATGTTGAGCTGTCCAAGGACCATTGTAGTGCCAGAAGCTTTGCACATCCACCATCCCCGCTTTGGTGGAGACACAGTGACTGTATCTCCTTTGTGTTTCCCCAGCTCTGTGATTAAAACACATGTGTTTGAGTGTACTGTTTGTTACACTAGACTGGTGATGAATGGGTGTAGAGCTTTAAGGAGCTTAGCTAACCGGTAGACTAACCCCACAGTCGTTAGTGCCAGCAGGAACCCCCTACCAAAACCTGAAGAACCGACATAACTTGGCAGGGCTACTGAGTTAGTGTACATAAACGTTCCTCTATTAAAACACATCACAAAACCAATGATTGAAAACTGAATAATCAAAACTCATTGTACAGAAAAAAATGAAAAAACTGACAGAATGACCATGTGTGCAAAACAATGCACTTTAAAGCACAGAACCAGGGAACAGTAGAAATCCAAAGAACAGTTAAATGCTTGCTAGAGTAGCAGACAAACTCAGCAGCCACAAAATATTTTTTGCAGTAAAAGGCTGGAGGCCAGTGTTAATATCTTACTCCACAAAGGACTATCACCAGTGAAACCTGAAAGTCAATAACATCTTCAGATCTCCCCCGCTGCCGTCTAAGATGTGACCCTACTATTCCAGCCCAATCTCAGCAGACTGAAGAGACGACTCGCAGCTTCTCTCGGCTCCACAGCGTTTATTTCAAGCTGTTTAATAAACACAAATATGTGGTTGATGGTTATGATAAATTGTTACAGCTCCTGCCCCAACACATGAGAATAAAAATAAAATCAACTCACTGAAGCTGTCTCCATAGTTCCTGAGAATACTAGAGCACGAGACACAGCAGCTAGCCATCAAACAGGCTTACAGGCTATGCTAACTTCACGTGACCACAACAGAAACACAGAAGGAACTTTGATTCGAGTAAGTATATTGTATCACTGGAAATTGTCCAATTTTCTGGTAAGACAAATACAGGATATTAAACTGTTAATAGATGAATAGACGAAAATAAATAACAAGCTAGCTTCTTACAAAATGAAAGAAAAACTGAATGAATTTTGACAAACTCCATCAATCCCTTACAACCCCGTTACACAAGCACTTCTTCGAAGCTATTGTATTGGTTACACTGATGCACCCTCCGCCTACTGCGCCCCCCTGTGGGCAGTGAGGGGTTGTTGGTGTCGGGCATCTCGAGTTGGTTGTATGAATGAATGAGCCGTGCTCCAGAGATATGCCTATTTGACGGCTTTAATGTTTGGACTGTAATTGTGGCCATATTCCCGCCTTTTGTGCAGTGGTCATCAATGATTCCTGTATACAAGGCAATTCACTTGCGAGCCAATTAGTCTCCATGTGACGCTTGATAATAAATAAACAAAGCCCTCATCAAGCAGGGTCGGTACGATGTAGTCAGACCTATCTTTTTGCCAAAAGCAACCTTTATCGCAACCTGCATGGTGACAGCATATTCAGACAGTGATGTCTGGGCCCTGATACTATAGCCGTGGGAGTTTGTGTTTTCGAAAATGAAAGGCCACCCAGGAGGTGGAGAGGGCGGAGCTACAGTGAGATAGCTAGCGTTTGGGGACAGGGTGGAGGAGGCACTGATGGGCAGGGAGTGGGATGATGGTGGCATGTTGAATTGTTCAATGTTGAAAGTGTCATTCCAGTGAAAATTGAACCAAGGCACTTTTTCAGCATGAAGACCCATAAAATAAGCATTGACAATTGAGTATAAAGCTCGATTAGGTTCCATGTTATTGGCTAGGGGCACAGCGAACGCTTCCAAATCTGTATTTTTTAACCAGTAATATTGGTCCAAATAACACTAAACCTCTGCAGTAGCATGAGTCGGGTCCCTACACATAAAACAAAGCATCAACAACCTAGTTAACGTAGCGGGAGTTCATTAAAAATATTTTAATGTTTTACAAGCTGGGCCTTACCGGTAGGTCCATGTTTCCAGGAAGTCCACACAAGTCGATTACTAGCTACCGTCAATATTAAAATAGAGGCACCAAGATTTTTTAAACAGCCAAGTATCAAGAGCAGAGATTGTTAAAGGAGACATATTATGGTGTTTTCCCAACAAGTAAACATAGTATATGAGCTTCAGAAAACATGTTTTTGAAGCTGTTTGCTGGAAATAGCTTTTAGGAATAGAAATCTCGCCTACAGCTATTCCCCTCGGTTTCAGTCCCTTCAGAATGCACTGTTTCTGTAGCTTTAATGCAAATGAGCTGCTGCCCACTGACCAATGAGCTGTCAGAGTGAACCACAGCGTGGAGGAGAAGGGGTTGTTGCCGAGTGCGGACTCCTGGAGCTCTATATTTATATAATATAATATAATATAATATAATATAATATAATATAATATAATATAATATAATATAATATAATATAATATAATATTAATAATAATAATATTATATATGGGTATTTATGTAATATTATACGTAATATCACGGCCAAAAGCTATGTACGCCTCGGTTGATATTCTGAATCATAAAGACTGCATCTGACGTCTCTGGCACTTCCACAACAAATAAATACTCGTAGTGGGGATATCTCGGCCATGGTTGAGAGGAATTGGGGGAAAATAACTTTGGTCTTGACTCTCTGAAGTCCATGAACCGCGACATGGAGGAGAAAGTGATTGTACTCCGGGAGCTGAGCTGCCGGACTTGCCGCCGAGCTCCCTGTGCCGGAGCTGCCGGACCCCCGCCAGACCTGCCAGTTTCAGCGGCAGTTCAGCTCCCGGAGTACACCCATCGGAGCAGCCGGAAAGCTTTGGCCGCAGTTGAGCTCCCGGAGAACACCGCCGGAGCTGCCGAACTGCTGCCGAAGCTGCCGCTCCAACAGAGAAAGAATGGTTCAGCATGATTCATCTCCAAATGCACCGATGACATTCTTTGTAACACAGGGACCTCTACAGGGTCTCACCAGGACAGCGTGGGATACTTTTGTTTACATGTACTGTAAATGGCAGGAGTTCAGGTTTAGTATCAGAGCCTTTGACTTTGTTCACAGTCAACACACTTTGTTGTGTAGTATCTTATCCTAGCTATCTTTGTTGTATATGGGGAATGGTAAATCTAGTGATTGTTTGTGCTTGGCCCTTGGAACAACCTTACTGTTCCAGCAGGGATATATTGTTGTTTCACCTTCTTCTGACAAATGTACTTTGAAAGTCGCTTTGGATAAAAGTGTCTGCTAAATGCTTTAAATGTAAATGTAAACACATACAATCAGTTTTTTTAAAGGAACAATCTAAACAATCATGCAATGAACAATCATGCAATGAAAGAGGTACACGTGGAAAGATGATAGAGATGTGTGTGATGAGAATTGGTGAGTCCATGCAGAGGCGTCATCATCTTGTGACGGTGTCAATGTGTTGGGTTTCACGTTGTAATGGTTGCCGGGTCTTGCATCTCATTAGAATGTGATCACTTTGCCCCCCTTGTTCCTTTGTGTTGGCTGATAGTATCACTAACCCGGGAAATGATGGAGGCTTTGTCCCACGTTATGGCTCTGACACTCTCTGTGCATATTTCACATTTCAATGTGCCGCCAATCCTCAGAGGTGGCTGCAGGAGGGAGAATGTGTTTCATCCCCGCGGACATGAAGGGTTTTACTTTACATTACACACCCATACACCCCCGCAGACACAGACACACTCGCACATGCACTGGGATGCACACACATCACATACCAATACATCACAGGTCCAGATTTCTGGACAGTCTTCCTCCTTTCTTTTCTTCTCTCTCTTTTTCAAACCTCTTTCTCTTTCTTTCTCTTTGATTCTACCTTCCAATCCCTGCC
>OOFH01061386.1:0-11746 GCA_900323355.1 Merlangius merlangus | reverse complement strand
CACTCACACACAGACATACATGCAGACAGGCACACACACACACACACACACACACACACACACACACACACACACACACACACACACACACACACACACACACACACACACACACACACACACACACACACACACACACACACACACACACACACACACACACAGCTCCTGGATGGGACATTATTTACTCTAAGTACTGATGGAGCAAAAGAAAGGTACGCACCCATTTAAGTCAGTAAGTTTGTTTGGGGAGTGTGGGCCATCTTCATGCAAAAGACCTCTTCTTTAGCGTTCCGGCAGACACATTTCTCAGGGTTAAATGCCTATGGAGAATCTAACCAGCAGTGACTGTTGCTACACAATTGTGACTCCGGTTTCTCAACCCCCAGAACACGGGTGCCCATTGCAAGCCGCAGACGCCAGATTCCATTTCCAACTTCCCATTTCTTCAGTTAAAACATTTTCCATTGAGTTTTTGTGCTCTTTGCGTTTGCTAAATAAACACACTCGGAGCCTGAGCGGTGTTGTTGATTTTTCTTTCCACGGTTTCCCACTGGCCACGGCCTTCTTGCGGTAAAAAATGTGTATCAAGATGGCACTGGCACTCTTTGCTTGCACTCTTTGCTTGTACAAAAAGTCTTGGATAACAATTTAGAGGTACATCTAAAGTCAAAGATGGGAATTTCCCTAAATCAACCGCTGCCTCTCTGTCCCCACATGAGGTACACTTTTGTGTGGTTTTATAGGTGTACTAGTAAATGTCTAACAAATGGGAACCCGGCAGCCTTGTGTTTCTCCATCTTATGGCATCTAGAAAAGCCAGACGTCATAAGCAGCTTTGTGTGTACGTTTGTTTTGCTTACTTGGGGTAAGAAAAGGTGAAGTATTCACATCACTTTTCTGGGTGTAGTGGTACATATTCGATAAAAAAAGGATAATAACAGTAGTAGCAGTACCTTCCTTTGACACTCACTCACACACTTAAAATGACCCTTGATGCGCTGCAGAGAAAAAAGACAATTATGAGGCCCATTTGAAAATGGAATATTCTAACCTTTAAAAGAGAATTAATAAGAAAGCACTTGGGAGCCCGCACTTAAGGGTACTTCAATTAGTCAGAGGGACTGTTCTTTTGATTGAGTTTGTTGTGTAATTACTTTCTTGTGGTTAGCATGTTCACAAATGCATGGTCATGCAAGTTTTACGGTCAATCCTCAGGGAGCATGCTTCCACAACGAGAATAAAACAGGAATTATACACTGATGTTGTCTCTGTCCCTTCACTAGGATTCCTGCAGCCGTGTTCAGAATACATCACTGCTCTCACTCCAAAGACAATAGTGAAGAAGTAGAAGAAGTACAAGAAGCAGAAGACAGTTCTTCTCGAGTACGGCAAAACTAAATCCTTACTGCATTAATGAGTAGTCGTCACACATGGTCCTACTTTTAAGCTCAGCAGTAACTTTGTTCTTAAATGCCTTAGAGTATAGCAGTTAAGCGAGATTAGTCTGCATTTGACCAGCAATGTTAAGGTCGAGGGTGTGCTGGGAAGAGGGAGGAATGACGTAACCTAGGGCAAGTGGTGGCTCAACCAGAAAGTCTGTGATCAATAACTCTATTGACCTGGGTTTGAAACAAGCCTACAGTTTATTGCTGTCACTGAGAAATCTGTAGAATGAGTGTGGTGTTGAAAGACATTAATGTACACCTTGAATATGTTCTGCTATTGCTGCTATCGGGATTATATTGCTGGGTAACTATGCCCGAGAGGGCAATGGTATGAACATCATTGTGTATATATAACTCTATATGTTAGCCAATAGGTTCAGAGGACGGATGAAATTAATGTGTTTTTTACTGATCCTCAGTAGGCTGGATTGATTGGAATTGACTGCGGGAGCTTCAGGGGATGGATTTCACTACAGAGAGGAGATGCCCTGAATAGTCCAAACATATGATGCTACAGGACTGTGACAGAGTATATGTAATACAGAGCTGTGCTTCCCTGTGTCTGGGGCACCACTCCAAGTACTACCCTTGTTTTTCCAGAGTCCACCTGGCAGGTCAAGTTATTTCTTGTGTTCTCACTTAAGCATGGAGGTCTGTATAAGAAACAACAGAGGGAGCCTTGCAGGAGAGCAGGGCACTAAGTGAAAGTGGAAGATGACCCAACCAAAGGCAGAACAAAGACAATTGACAATTGAATCTACAAAGTGCTGTCTCAAAAGATTAGCAACTTCAAAAGCTGTTTATGGACCTAAATTTGGACCTCTTGTCGAAACTTGGCTAACAGAATCATCACCTGTAGCTGCCCTTACAATGATAATTGGGTACAATTATTTCAAAAAAATAGGGAGGGTTGTCAGGCACTTCATGTACATACACAAGCAAAGAGTGTATTACTACTATATGCGCTGAGGTAATGACCAAGATGTATGTGGACCACACTGTTATTTATCTACATGCCAAAACAAGAGTGTGTGTTGCATAAGTTAACGGCAGCCATGTCTAGCATCTCTGACTGGCTCACACAGTCTTGTCTCACGTTAAATATGAACAAGACAGTATGCTTGCATTCCTCAATCAGCAAGAAGGAGGTCCATCATCATGATATCATTGTTATCTCCTTGATATCCAATTATCAACAGATTCTACCGAGTTGTACATGCACTCTATCATTTTTTCATACTAATCACACTGTATAAGCACTTGGTCCCAGGCAAGAAAAAACACTCAAGCCGATATACAGTTTATACAAATACACCTTGAAAGTCCATGACAAAATGCCAGTTAGCCATCAACTGTGTCATATGTCACTGTGTCACAAGTGTAACGTAACCCTGACAATTTATAATGTTGTCAATTATACAAACACCTGTTTAATGTACAAAACGACCCGTACTCTTGCTTCTTCCCCTCTGAAAAAATTTGATTCACTGTGTTCAGACAACATCAGGCAAACAAGAGCCTCCCCCAGTGTCAACTTTGGAGTGCAACCAAGGTACTCTGCATTTGGTCGATCAGCTTTTTCCATAAGAGCTACAATCACTTGGAACCCTATTTCCAATAATATCCGACAAAGTAGTTTTAAATTACAACTAAAGTCATGCCTGAGATCAAATCTCTCATGCGACCATTGGCTCCCTTAAGGCACTGAGCATTTCTGTTTTATTCAATTTTTTTCTCTTTTGTATTTTATAATGTTTAATTCCTGGACATTGCAATTTTTACTTTTGCTGTAAACTAGTTTGTAAAACATATCCGTCATTGTATTACCTGCCTGCCAGGGACTGCAAATTCAATGTAGCATTCTAGCAAATTCTTGGACAGCTGCTAACTGTCCAGTGTCGCTGTTCAATAAATTAATAAATTAAATGGCGTGCATGTTTTTGTGAGTTCTCTATTGTACACACAGCAAAGTGAGTATGATTTTAATTTAAGTCTTTGACCGCATAGAATGAGAGAGATATAACCATTCTGGGGAAGTCTGTGGGCTTACAGACTTTACCATGCCTCATTATGCACAAAGTAGTGTGCACTAAAATTATCCATGCTAAATGTTACAGGGAGCTGTAGGTGCTGATGTACACTATTTTACCAATAATGTAATCCAACACGCATTGCTCGTCTTGCGACAAGTGCACATTTCTCGTAATGTTGCAGATGGAGATGGAGATTTTGTTTTGATTTGTTACTGAATACAGTGAGAGCAGAGCGATATCTGCATACAATATTTTTGTATGCAAGGATGAAATGTTAGGCCTCATTCAAAAGTAGGATATAGAATGAGATTCAAAACACACAAACCTTATATAATTGTCTTTTGCTGGACGCATTTCTTATCAATGGATCAATATTTTAGGTTATCCGAGGGAAGATTTCTTTGAAAGAGTGTCTGCCCGTAATTAATTTAAGAGCGTGAATCAAACGGTAATAGTACATTCAGCATAACTTTTATGTGGCAGTTTTGCTGGAGCCACATTGCTGTAATGAATTAGATACAAAAAAGATATTCCATTACAGAATAATGAAAAACTCATTAAAATCGGCAAAATCATTCTCTAGTGATCTTATTGAGCTAATGTGAAAAATGAATGGTGGCCTTAGAATTAAATAAAGGGCACATTGTACTCTTTACGTTTATGAAATTAGATTTGTGGCAATAAATCTGCTCTGAAATATATATTGTCTAAAATAAAAGACCATTGAACAGCATGAGAACAAGGAAATGGTATAGCAAATTAAAGTGTTGATTTGGAACTCACATCAGACATGGCTTTTGAAAACACCTATTTTTGAACATCTTTGCAAACTCTTGGCCAGGCAATTTCCTCTTGCAAACATGCTTTGATTGCATATCGGATTTGTTTGCGTGGATCAAAACTTTGAATTGGTTTCAATATTTATTTTCCACTGCCACGTTATTTCTGAGACTTGTTCTAAACATCTCCATTTGCCAGCAGCACCACGGGCTGACCCCACTTCCCACTTCTCCCACCTGACTCTTTTTCATTCCAGTGCCTACAGTTATTTATGCAGTATTTGTTTATCTCAGAATTTCTGTTATTCAATATGCTAATAGCTTGGATATCATTTAATGTTTGCAATGCTTTCACCTGACCATTGGTTGAGTGACTGGTCCAATGGCAACACACACAGACTCCTGTATCCATGCAAGCCAATCTGTTGCTGTCAAAGCGAATCATATTTTTGTAAGTGTGAGTAACTACGTGTCCCTCTAGTGCGTCCATCTTGTGTCAACTCTGGCTTTGGCTTGAGAAAAAGTGTAATACATGCACATAAACATCCTTGAGCAAAGGATTTGAATGCCAAGGGTCTAAGCCTCAAAGAGTAAATCAAGATAAATAATCTTGATTTAATAATAATAAAAAATAATCCATAATTTTAAGACTTCTTCATCTTCATACTTGCTATAGGTTTTTTTGTCTTCAAAACAAATAATTTAACCTCAAAGAGGATGAGACTTTCGGGAAAATCCCATACATGATATCTAGTAAATTGCTGGATTGAAAATTTGAGCAGAAGCCCCTTTAGCAAACTAATCACATGCCATATTGCCTCATCACAGAAAAACTCTTTGCAGCAATTTCCGGTCTGACCTAAAATAAGCCACTACATCTCCGCTGCTGCAGTGGCAGAATATTTGGGTCAAGGTGGGTCACAAATCAAAAAACAGTTTTATGAGCCATCCAGGAGGGCTTTCTGAGCGGGGAACATGCCCATCAGCCAACCGACAGCAGATGCAGATGGTGGGGCAGCCCTACTGGGAGCCATAGGGACATGGCAACAAAGCAAAGCAACTCATTACTGTGCTACAATCCAGCCCAAGTAGGCCCACTGGACAATGATAAAAGAATACAAATGGACAGCTGAACACATAGGACTCATTCCCACAGCAAAAGTAAGCAGGTGAGGCTGGTCTGCTGTAGCCATGAGCTTAAAAACTAATTTGTGATTAGACACTGTGAAGCATATACACAAGAAAAAAGTGAGGACTCAGAGAATAATGATCTACTTGGAACAAAGAATTTATCGGTATTGCATATATTTACTTTAATCTGGCCTTGAGGTGTTCGTAGTACATCTCAGATTAATATGCAAAAACAAATTGCCGTTAAAGTGTGCTTTGTTTGTAGGAGGCTTCTTTCCCTCTCTCCCTTACTTCCCTCTTCCTACCTTCTGTCCTTCCTAGGTCAGATTGTTCCTATTGTTATTCATAGGTTTGGTTGACATCTCATTTTAACCCATTATATCTCTCTCTCTCTCTCTCTCTCTCTCTCTCTCTCTCTCTCTCTCTCTCTCTCTAATCTCAGTATCACATGCCATGATTTTGGGGAAAAAAGGCAGCCCCCCCCCCCCCTCCGGGTTCCCGGAATTCTGTAATGTAACTTCCTGCTTGTAGAATCATGTGACCTCTCCGAGTGTCCCTATAGTCAGGAGCTATATCCGATGACACGGGGCGTCTCTGCCTACTTAACCATGGACAATATGAACAGGACAGCAGCATGTCAGTCCACCTCCAAAGGCAAGGAAGCTCTTAAGCACTCGCTCCTTGGGATGTTTCCTCAAGGAGGCTTTCCCAAATGTTTTGCAGCTACAGAAATATGTAGTGATAAAGATTACTGAAATACGCTCATATGCCTGAAAACATTTGATATTGTATATTTCCAATCAAGGCAAGGCACGGCAAGGCAAGGTAACTTTATTTATATAGCACTTTTCATACACAAGGCAGACTCAAAGTGCTTCACATATAAAGATTGTCATACAATAAAATAAAATAATTGATAAGTCAAGTCCAACCCTTATAAGAAAACATAATTATGCAAGGAAATTAGTAAAATAGAAAGTTAAAAAGGCATTTTAGTAATAAAATAATAACTCAAGGCAAAGTTTAAAAAACAATTTTCATCAGATCATACATATAACATATGAACATTTAGTAGAAGCAGCAGGTTGGGGGTTAGAAATTAATGTGCATGGCACAGGACAGTAAAAGGTTAATGGAGGGTTTGATTTTACCTTAAATTTTGGTTAAATATGTTTTGTCATTTCAATCACTACTTCCAACTTCCTGACTGCTTCCTCTGCTGCCTTCAGTTGAGTGTATGTCCTGTAATGCTAGAATAAATTGTACCATTTAATAGGTGCATTCATACCGCTTATTAGGCTTCCCACTCACTTGTATACAGCTCCACCATTAGGAGACCAGACTACAAATAAACAACTTTGGGTAGTTCTCTCATAATATCCAGTTGTGCATTTATCAAACCTTGGATGGAGGAAGTAATATGAGTTATGATTATAAAAAAATATAATTATCCCTCATAAAAATGCTTTTTCAGTAATCATTTCTTGAAATACCCTTTTCACTATATAACTGTTACACATGCACATTGGAAAAGGGGTATTTTCAGAACCTATTTTCATTTGGCTCATTGGCTCATTGTTACAATGTAACAAGTTTTCAAAAGCTTAAATACTACTCACTAAAAAACAAAAATGACTTAAAATTTCTGCAAACTCTGAGTAAGCATAAGTACCGGTAGCTAATCACAAGAACGGCTGCGTTTTTGCTTGCAACTATTGTCATTACCAAGTCAAATGATAATACCCCAAAAGAAACGACATACAGAACGGGATGTAATAAATGGCTTCTTGGATTCACGCGACTGTAAAGCGAAAGGTCCTGTGTTCATATTTGGATACATATTTGGATACACTTATTAATACAGGTCAGCCTTTTGTGGAATTAAATCACACACACATATGTTGTGAATAACAAATAACTAAATATACACTAATAAACTGTGTACAAAGTACACTATAGAACATTTTTCATTTGTAAACATGCAGGAAGCAAGGCAATCGATATTCCGATTTATTGCTGTACTGTTCAGTAGAGCTGTTCATAAACAGACCAAAATAATTGTATTTTATTAGAAACTGAGCTAATCTTAATGTGCAAACCTACCACATCCCCCCTTGCCTATAGTCCTCATTGCATATGCAAGGTGTGGTATATCGCTATAACCTGACAGGCCAAGTTCCTCACACACTCTAGCATGTTGACTTTAGAGACACTCTTGTCATCCAAAGCACTCTGGCATCTAAACACAAACATAGGCAAAGCTGATGTTTGCATACTGATTTGCAAAAGGCACTTGTCATTGTCACACATAACTCTTGTTTTTTTAATTCAAAACATAGTATTTGCATTAACCCAAACGTCTTCAATAACTGTGTCCTTCGCAATTCATTTATTCTTCAAATCCATCGTGCTGACTAGATGGCATGTAGTGCCATCTAATTAGATGCCATCTTATTGCCATGTAATTGATGGCAATAACTTTAACTGAATGTACAAATGTACATTCAGGGTCCAAAAATGTACTTTTACATTACATCTACTGAGCTGATAAGATTTACAATAAGTGCATTTAACAATGAAGATATACACCAAAGAGTGCAAGAATAATTGGATTACATACAATTGATCAAATAAGCAAGCTGCTTTCAGAGCTAAAATATAGCACAAGTTTAGACATTTATATTTTTATGGGCCACTCTGATCGGATGGGTAGGGTCCTAGCTGTCCTGAATTCAGTGGGGAGCTCATTCCACCATTATGGAGCCAGGACAGTAAACAATCAAGATTTTGTTTAGCTCCTCAGAAAGTGAGGGAGTAGCAAGCCATTTGGCAGTCATAGAGCTTGGTGGACGGACCGTCTGGTTTAACCAAGTCCTGGATGTAGGATGAGCCGGAGCCCTTTGTAGCACGGTAGGCAAGTACCAGTGACTTGAGACGAATTCAAGTTACTGGTCAGTGTCACCCCTTGGTGCCTTGTCGTCTGAGGAGCAAGCAGCACAGAGCTGTTGATATTGAAGAAGAAGGCATGGATAGAGACCTCCCCTGGAAGGAAAGGCAGCTCGGTCCAGATTGAGGTTCAGGTGGTGTGTCGACATCCAGTGGGAGATGTCGGTCAGACATGCAGAGGTTCGTGCTTCTACCTGGCTTTCAGACCGTGAAAAAGACAGAATACGTTGTTTGTCATATGCATAGTGGGGGTAGGAAGCGCCAATTCAGTGAAAGATCAAACCCCAGTGACTTGCTCTACAGATGGAAGAGAATGGGACCCAGGACAGAACCCTGAGGGACCCCAGTTGTGAGACTACAAGGATCCGACACAGATTCTTTCCAGGCCACCCTGTAAGGGCGATCTTTAAGTTAGGATGTGCACAGCCTGAGATTCACAGTTCTTGGAAGGGGAGTTGAGAATCTGTGGGTTGACTGTTTTCACTGCGTCCAGCAGAATGAGAGAGGAGAAGCGGAGGCTGTTTACTCCTCACCAGAGTGGAAAAATCCACCAGCCGAATGATTGTTTTCATTGGTAGGTCTATATGTAACCCAGAACTGTTCCATATCATCTAATCCACCACTGGTTGGTGGTAGCAGGTGTTAATTCTGGGCCCTGTATACATTCAGGTGGCACGGAAACCTCTTTGCATAAATTCCTGAGTTCAGGACATGGTCAAACCAAGGTTAAACCACCAGACATGGGATCTCAGGGATCTCCCAGGGTTCTGTTCTCTGACCTGCACTCCTTCTTATCTCTGGGTCGTGGCTGGAATTTGAAGTCCAGCTATAGCCAACCTGACCATAGGTCACTGCTGACCGTGTCGCTCTCCACAACAACAACAATATGCAACAAGGTCAAAAAAACAGGAAACACTATGTGATATGCTTGGCCAAAAAAAAACATATCTGGAAGTTTCCTAGTTACTGAGATCACCACAGTAGCTGCCACAAAAATTCCAAGATGCAGGCTTCCTTACTCAAAAAAGATAGGATTGTTTTATTTTCATTCACAGAAATCAATAAGGACGCTCAGAAACCTTAAAAGAGATATGGTATGTGGTTAAAAGTGTTAATTAAGAGTATAACTTGTTTACAGGTTGGCTAATATGGGAAATCCCTATTAAAGAGTTAAGCTTATAAAGTCCCCCAAGCTATAAAATCCTTGGCTGACTGCATTAAATGACTTGTAGGAATCTGCCTATTCATTCAATTTCAGAAGCGATTTAGCCTACATTGGTTGCAATGTAATCCAGTTATTAGCATGCAGGTTCTGAATATCTTATCAATTTCCCAGGACACAATGCGATAGTTTAGGAAGATTACATAATCAAAATCAGTGAACTAGTAGAGTAGTAAATTAATGATTGTTCACTGTTATCATGATTTTGGACCATATGGGCAAATGAGGCAGGTAAAAGTATTTTAAGGATTGGTCTGATTCTGGATCATATTCGGCCACCAGGTGGAATCGGGTCGGAGTTTCGCACGATTAGAGTCGAATTACCATACGTTTGAAAGAGCCCTGATCTTGTTGGCGGGGTGTTCCCCTTAACAGCGGATTACACGGGCTTTGGCGATATCGGCCGAGCGATCATAGAACAGCACCACTAATCCTCGAGTAACATTTACATCAGAATAAAGGCCATTGGAAAGATAAAGGAAGGCTTTATGTCGAGCTACTTGGCCGGCAGCTCCTGTGTTTATTGTCTTTCGTTTGTTTAACGACACATTTTGCGTTGCAACTTTTGCGAAATTGCAGCGTCTTCGGGATAAGCAGGCCGCAAATTCCAATTATTGTAGGCCTATGTATTAGACATTGAATTCGTAGTCAGACAAAACTAATATCGTAATTTTGGTATAGGCCTACGTTTAAAGAAAGGGGATAACGGCCTATTTAGATGAACAATAATAGTTGAATGTTAGAATCGTGCGCAGGTCATATTTTTGCAAGATTGGATACAAGTAGCCTAAAATGTCAGCAAAGCGGAAAAACTGGTTTGTGTCCATTCGATACTTTTTGGTGTTGACACAGGCCTATGGTTTAACGTATTAACTAGCATTATTATTATGAATACATAGGCCTATATAAGACCTCAAAATATCAAAGTTATTATTAGCCTATATTATCATCATCAATTGGAGGGTGAGTAAGCTGGCCTTTTAGTAGCCTATCATTGTTAGTGTTATCCTTTTATGTTTCATCATGTAAAAACATCGAAATATATATCAGAATACATCCCACAGACAGGTCTAATGTAGCCTGGGACTGCTTTGTCCTGAACCTCAGGATTGCGTGCTCTGTCGATGCGGTCTTTGTCGCCCGGTGCCAATAATCGACATTTGAGCGAAGTCAAGAAATCTGAGAGCCTGGAGTGCTATGCTCAGTCAGATAGCAGAGATAGTAGAGGTGAATGAGGAGTCAGAGATAGCGATAGACAGGGTAAACATCCAAGCGGTAGATCTGAACTTTTGGCCCCGCACTCGGCCTCCCTGCGTCGTTCTCTGGCCCCACTCCCAACACCAAGCCTGCATGAAATTACCAATAAGGATTCTTATTGAGGTCGATTTGTGGACCGACACTTCCTAAATAACGACCACAAATGTAGGACTACACCAACCACAAACGCACTTGAAGAATTTGTATTAGGCCTAATTGGTTTTCGTTCTACTCATTCGAACCTCATTTTTCATTCGGATCCAGATTCGTACCCTCGTGTTATTGGGTAATGGTCTCGTAGATGACAAAGAAACTACTGGAGGAGGCCCGTGGGCGGATTTTAGTGGTTCCCCTGACGTTTCGTCTTGTACCAACTAGTTCAACACTTGGGTCTTACCACATCTCTCGTCCCCTTCTGTTTGGTCTGCTCTCTTGTATTCGTCTGTCTGCGTGGGCAGCTTCATGAAGCGGTGGACAAACTCTTGTCTCCATTGTGACCATCATTAATAATTAGCCTTCGACTCCCCTTGTACTGCATTCCACCTTGTCGTTGTCCACCCACGGCCCTTGTCGAAAATGACCCTATAGAGTCTAGACTGGGCCAGGAGGCCAGTACATCTATCATTATATTTCGTTGGCGACCGGTCCGCTGTCAGTATTGCGTGTTTGCTTAGGCCTACTCCTTTTTTGGAATTTGTGTTTTTCCCCTTCTTCTGATTATAGCACCTACACCTGCAATCATTATTAATTGATTTTTCGTTTTTGTTTTAAGTCGTTTAAATTAACGATTATCTAACGAATTTAAAGCCCTGATCTGTTGGGGTTTGCGAGGACCTAGTTTCATGGAGGCCCCTGTCTTACGTAACTTCGTTTCTGTAACAAATCGGCTCATTAATTCAATTAAACTCCCCCTCTTACTTTCTTTCTCTG
>OOFH01061384.1:0-13656 GCA_900323355.1 Merlangius merlangus | reverse complement strand
ATAATTTTTTTTTTGACTAGACGCAATTTCCTGAATTCTGGTACATTTTAACAGGTTATTTAGGTACTTCTATAAAACAAAATTAAGCTATTAATTCAATGACTAATTCGGAACCAGCTTTAATAACCTCATGGTATATATAACCATGCAGTTGCAATATCTGTTAAATTAATTTATTTAATGCATTGAATGCAGCCCCGGAGTGGCTTTCGGGAGGATTCCCGGTGGGCCGTTAACTTTTTCTGCCAGTCTGAATGTCGTGAGCATAAACCAGGATGGGCTGTTGGACACCTTTTGTTAAGGGGTGTCAGTCCGCACCTTACGACCGAGCGCCACGGCCCCGTTGCTGGACGGGGAGCTGTGCAGCTCTCGGTGCGTCGTGCGAGGCGGCGCCCGCCACCGTATGTGGCTGCACCCCCCTTCGAGGGTTCACCGCTACCACCACTCCGGCTGGGCGCTCGACACTCAGAGTGGGCGCTGCGCTGGAGCGCACAGCGCCCGTTAGGGCTACGGGCTTCCACTGGTATTTTGCACGGCAAAAGTGGGGGGGTCCAAACTAACAATTTTAAAAAGTCGTATAATGGCTCCGACGCCCATGCTCTAAACTCTCCCCAGGCAATGCAGACATCCTGAATTGTAAATCCAGGGTTAGGGATTATTTACTATCCATGTTAAAAAGAAGAAGGAATAATGCCTCAGATTGCAATTTTTTTAAATATTGACTATGCTTAAAGGAAGCAGGATGATTACCTAATTTTTCACTTAATTTTGTTTTTACACATTTGAAGATTTTATTTAAAGTCACATTTGTCTTGTTATCTTTATTGTTGTTGTTGATCCGAAAATGATCGTGACTCAAAAACCGTGACACAATCCGAACCATGAGTTTTGTGATCCGTTGCACCCCTACTTACTCCCATATCGAAAGAGGGCGATTTCTGGCCTGCGATGCAAACACAGGCATGCATTCCATTGTGGAGTTATTTGAGAATGTTGAGGAACTTTGGTGGAACCCCCATCTTTCCCAGTAAGCCCCAGAGGTGTTTCCTGTTTACTGTGTCAAAAGATTTGGACAGGTCAATGAAGGCTACTTACAGATCCTTGTGATGTTCCCGGCCTTTTTCTTGTACTTGCCTAAATACAAAGATCACGTCTGTAGTGCTGCGGTCTCTCCTAAAACCACACTGTGATTCTGGTAGGATGTCTTCGGAAACATGAGAAACTAGGCGGAAGAGCATGACTCGAGCACTTTGCCAGCAACAGAATTGGGAAATTCCTCTGTTGTCGCCGCAGTCATCTTTGTCGCCCATTCGCTTATAGATGGTAACTATGTCTGCATCCTTCCACTCCTGCAGGATGGTTTCGGAGGACCAAATGGCATTCATCAGATGGTGTAGTTGACGGATGAGAAGGTACCCAACAGCAGCGATTTCATTGGGGCCAGGGCTTTTGTGGTTTTAAGGCTTTTAATGACTTTGTGAATCTCAGTGAAGCTGGGTGGGGAATCCAGATGGTGGACAAGGGAGATGTTTGGGAAATCTGCGAGTGTGTCTAGGTTGGAAGAGTTTTTGGGGTTGAGGAGACTTTTATAATTCCATCGGTTGATCTTACTGACGTGCTCTTCCACTGCGAGCCATAGATGGATTTGATAGCATCATAGAATCCATCAGAGTTGTTTGTATCAGTGTAAAGTTGGAACTTGCTGGCTTTCCTGGTCCACAGGTCATTTTCCATGACTCTAAGGGTGCGCTGGACTTCAGCTCGGATGGAGATGTAGTGACTATTTGCTATAGAGGATTGTGGGTTATTTAGGAGCGCTGCATGCGCTTTGAGTTTTGACTGGAGGAGGTTGTGGAAATCTGGTGCAGTATGGTCAAACCAGTCTTAGTGTTTATGTTTAGTGAACCCCATTGATGTCTCTGCTGCCTGATATATGGCAGTACGTAGGGAACTCCAGTATCAGGGATTGCAGATAGGTTTGTTGTGACTGATCTACACAATGCAGTTTTCTTATGCTAGGGACAGATATTCATCTTAAGTTTGGCTCTGATCACTCAGTGGTCAGTCCAGCAGTTTGCTCTACATATGTCCCTGGAAATTAACACCTCCTTCCTGTCCACACTGCCGACAATGATGTAATCAAGTAGGTGCCAGTGCGTCGAATGAGGGTGCTGCCAAGAGGTCTTGAGTGGTCCTTAAGTTGGAACAGAGCATTGGTGATGACCAACAGGTGATCAGAGCAGAGAGTAAGAAGGCCAATCTTGCCAACGTCGTGCTGACCAAGGACTACCCTCCTTAGCCCGCTGTCAGAGCCTACTCTTGCGTTGAAATCCCCATGGAGAATAAGCTTGTCAGTGGGAGGTGTTTTGCCTATGGCGGAATTGAGTTAAGGATATAATGTTTCTTTGCTCTCAAGGTCTGCATCAAGGGTTGGGGCATAAACGTGTAATGGTGGCATGACGGTTTTTGGTAAGGGAAACACGTCATCAGCCTTTCACTGATGCCGACTGGGGATTCTGAGATTTTATGCAGCAGGCTGATCCTGATAGCAAAACCCACTCCATGGAGGCGGCGGAAGCCTTCTGGTAGACCCTTCCAAAAGAAGGTGTAGCCTTCTCCCACCTCTGTTAGTGAGTCTTCCCAATGAAACCAGGTTTCAGTCAGAGCCGTGATGGCAATGCTGTATCTTTTTAATTCATGCGCAACCAGTAGTTTCACATGAATTATCTGCAACTTCACACAGCAGTTGCGGTAATCTGCCCGGGCGAGAGGAACAGACAATTGTTAGAGGCACATTTTCTAGGCCCTACCCATTTCAGGGTGATTATTTCCGTGCCACAATATTTTGTTTCTCAACAGTAGCCAAGAAGTTTGTTTCTCTCTACGTGAAATGAAGTCGATGGAGTTTTGATTGATTTTCGACTGCGCCTGTGTATCGGCAGGTTCCAACTCTTGGCATAATGTGAGTGTTACCGCTGAAATAGCTACTTACGGCTTCAAGTCACTGCTCTTGCAGTGACGTGAAAAACATAAGCTTCTCTTCTATGCCATTTCTGCAGATTTGTTTTACCATTGAACGGACAAGTGAAACAGAGGCCATAGAGATCCCCCTTTAGACAGCAAGATTCAAAGTAACAAAGGAGAACTGTTTGCAAAAAGTTTTGCACATCCTCCAAGTACGACATCCTCACACAATGCATTCACACAAAAAGCCACTCCACCTTCAGTTTGGTACAAATTGTACCATTATTAAAGACAACCAGATCCAGAACATATTTCTGGAGCTTGGTTTCAGAAAACACGATTACATCAGTTGAATCCCAGCAATTTTTTTAAAAAGTTCTGAGATTCAGTGTTGTGTCGGTTGCTTGAGTGGTACCGGACTTGGCCTGAATTTTTTACCGAGCCAAACAGGTACTTTGGTTTTCATGGTTAAGCGTTTGGAGTGATACAATATGTTCATTTCATGGGTGTTAAGGATATTGGATATAATGATATAAATGTTTTATGATATTTGGTCGACAATTTGTGACCTGCTCTATTTTTTTTAATTAGACCTCTCTACTTCATCTTGTTCTTAAACATAATCAGATTTCTGGTGCCTAACTGCCATAAAACACTTCTCAGTCCGATCTGAGAATTGTTTACAGCTAATAAGGCTAGATATAATACATACTTTTGGACAGATAACATAACATTACAAAATGACCATGAAGGTCAGTAAAAGAAGGTTGGCTATTTTTTGTTTAAACCCATTCAAAGGCCTTGATGCAGTATTATGTCCTTGGATTGAAGGTTGCAAGTTTTGTTGACTGGTCTATTCATCAAACATTTACGTGACTATGCTGTTGGAGTGTTTTGTGTTATTTTTCTGTTTGCATTCCATGCCCATGAACTGAAAATGTAAATGACCTGTTAGTGAAGCAGACTTCATTGATATTATATATTCACAATCCAATTCTTGAAATATGGAAGATTTGCCATTTCAAGTGTTAGTATGGAGAGAAAATAAATCACTGCAACTCCCTGTACTCTCCAAAACTCATCCATCCTTAAAAAGCGAGGCTTGCTAAAACTTCTCATGATGACTGTTGCTCTAAAGATAGTGTCTACTTGGCAATGTTTTAGGAGCACATTTAAAACAAAAAAAACTTAATTAATGTGCCTATAATCAAACAAAAAGCTAGAGCTGTTTTCTCTTGAGTAGCTTCATGTACAGCATCATTTGTCTAATCACTAAATGACTGTTTATATGATATTCTCTTTTGTTTCTACCCTTCTTTAGAGCCCACTGCTCTACTCTCAGGGATTCTCTTCTTGGAAGCTTCTCTGTCTACAGGCCAGCTTGCATTCCTGAACCCTCCCCCGTTCAAATCATACACCATCTTTTTCTGCCATGAAAGGCCTCTCCAGTAGCCAGAGCCATCATCACCTGGTCTCCTATGACCAGTCAGAAGCGCCGCTGGGTCATCACCACCATGACCGCAAGTTGTATTTGTTCAGCCAGATGGACATGTCAACACCCCTTCCCGTTCAGTTTCCCCACCCAGCCGAGATTCCCTACCATAATTCCCACCATACTTTGCAACATTGTGACAGCGGCAGCCTGATTCCATATGGAACCTACCCAAGGAGGTGCCTCTCCACTTCATCTTCTCACAATCCTGAGGTAAAAGATGAAGTGATGGCTGTGGTGCCATATGTAGGCCGAGGTGGAGGAGGTAAATGGAGTAAAAACCCAGCCAGGGCATCAAACAATTTGGAACGGTCAGAGTGCCAGTCAGCATTTCCGAGGGATGGCTATCATACACTGCAGTACAAACATATGTCAGGACCCGCTGTGGGAATCGGGTCTAACAGCAACAACAACGACAGCCCTGGAAGAATCCGTCATTTGGTCCATTCAGTCCAGAAACTTTTTACCAAGTCCCACTCATTGGAGGGCTCACACCAGTCAACATCCCCAAAAGGGGGAAATCATGGGAACATGAATGGGGGAGGCGGGGCTGGTTGCAGAGTTGTAAGGACAAGCCGAGAGAGGGAAAGTCCATCAGTGGGAGGACACCAACGGAAGCACAGTAAAAGTCATGAACGCTGCAGATCAGCAGAGCCCAAACATCGTAGCCACCATCAACACCACCACCAGCTCCATGGCTCAGCATCGGCACCTGGATCAGGGTACTGGAGCTCTGATGACAACCTAGAGCGGGACCTGTGCCTCTACAAACCCCTCCACCACCACCATCAACACCCCTCTCCGCCGTCACCCTCCCCCTCGCCAATGGTCATGACAATGGCATGCCATCCTAACAGCAACTCTGTCCTAAATTCTTCCCTTTCTAACTCCCAAACTCAGCAGTACTTCATGATAGACCATTATGGAAAGCTCAATGAGCATATACACCATGGCCATTCACACCATCTCAATGGTATGTTTAAATCCTCCATGAGAAACCATGACGGCAACCCAGTCGCTAACAGCAGCAGCAACAGTGGCATCGCAGAAGGAACACGCAGTGCCTTGCTCTCTTTGGGTCCTGCAGAAGCACCAGGGGTGAAGAAAGGTGCATGGTCATCAAGCCTAATGGTGAGCAGGACCCAAGGGTTTGACAACCGCAACATTTCCAGTCAGCCATGTACAACCGGCGCAGGTTCTGTTAACCTTAACCTAGATAGAACGCTAGTCGATTCAAATGGCGGTCAGCAACAGGACCCGACTTGCCATTTCCTACAGGTAACTATTGCATACTCCCTACACGCCCCTACCTGAAAACTACTTGGCTCACTCACTCACTTTTTCTTTCTCACATCTCCATTGTTCCTGTTCCCTCCCTAACAACCAACATTTGGTTCTGGCCGTCCCCCCAAACATGCGTTACTGCAGACGTCTTTGGTCTGCCTTCAACTCTGTTTCCAGGCTCTCCTGCACAACTTCATCCACTTGGGTCAAAGAGGCTTCCCATTCCCCCTTCTGCCTTTTAAGTTAAGAGTGGAAGGCCATTAGGCCAAGATTGAAATGTTAAATTATATAAATTATGCATACTTTTAAATGAATAGTAACCTACTTACTTCCAGTCTACAGGGGAATAATAATAATAATAATGACAGGACACATGATAGTGTGCCTTGCTTTGCAACCACACTAATAAACTTGAATTCTTCAATGTTATCATCTTTTATGCTGTTCTCTGTCATTGTGAAGTGGTTAGAATTTACATTGTGGTTCAATGTTGTATTTTTTTGTTATGCATTATTGTTATTATTGTTTATTATTGTAACAATTAGGGCTTGTCCCGTTGGTCTGGGGACAATAAAAAAAAGCACCTTGGACACAATCGATGTGTCTGGGACCATTCATCCTTCATTAAGTCCAACCCCTTGGTTAATGTTGCAAGCATGTCAAGCTCTTTACCTGACACGTCAATATGGGGTTTAAAAGTATCCGTGAAAGATATTCCTAGGAAATAATAGCACACTCCTGGAATAAAAGTTCTGAGATATCAGTGATAAGGAGACAGAAAGTACTTCAATATGCCTTTGAAAGCTACATTCACTATATAATTGGTCCGGCAGAGTATTGATAAGGAAGCATACATAACAGTCGAGCAATGGCGGCTGGTGATAAAATTAGTAGTCATGGAGTGGGGGGTCTGGGGGTCCTCCCCCTGAACATTTTGGTAGATGTTATTTCCTTTATTCTGGTGCTTTTTGGGGATGGCCACTATCATTCAGGATTCAGATTCATGGCCTACATCCTGACTGGCAGGGCCTGGAAAAGCTTACACTGCATATACAGACATACTTTATGGCCATTCCACCAGCCATTGCTATTGGACTCATGGTTGTTATTCTGATTTTGAGGTGAATCATGATCACTTTCCTATAGCGTCCAATTTTTGTGAGTTTCAAGGTCTATTTCAAATGCAGTTAGAGATCTGGGACAGTTGCTTCATTTTGTTTATATGCAATAGGCCAAAATAACAATTGTATATGTAACTTACTTGCTCCTTTTAAGTATAACATTGCTTGGGGGGTCCAATTCCTCCACTGAAAAGGGTGGAAAGTGTTTTTACCACTCTCTGATAGTTAGCTATCTATCTCTTCTCTGCAAGTAGTTGTGTTGCGGGAATGTTGCTGATGGAGGTAGCCTATTTGATTGATTTGCTGAATTGTCCAATCATGTGGTGATAAGAAAATGTGAAAAACAATGCCATTGGTCTGGGCGCACATTGCTGTGACCTGAAGTTGAATATTCATGCACCAATGAAAAGCTGTCTTTGCTTGATAGGCGCCCCTGACTTGAAGGAGGGCTTTCTCTCGAATTACCAATAAAAAGCCTAGCCCAAAGAATTGACGTTCAGACGCATTTAAATGGTTGCTGGCAGTGGCAAGTACGGTCTATCATACATTTAAACAGGGATAAACACTATGTATTTTTGTTGATTTATTTGTTTTATTTTGTAATGGTTGATTCATAGTTGGCAGATATATTCACGTGAATATTTCACGGAGGGGCGGCGCCCTCTATTGACCCACTGCCACTGCAGTCGAGGGAAAAGCCCACACTGGTCCTAATGCAAGCACCAAACTAAATGATCCTGCTTTTTTAATTTGTTTAAAGCGTGTCAGGGAAGAGCTTGCACACCGTGGGATTTATCCTTAAACATTATCTATAACTTTAGTTAGCGTCTTAACTAAGAGCAAATGAGGAGGCTTTTTATGTTGATCTTTGATGGAATCAGCTGTAAGTAAAGTTTTCCACACAGTTTATTCTATATTCAACTTTTTTGGCTTTGGAAAAGCAAAAAAAATATGACAAACCCCTCTAAACGTCGATGATATCTGCTTTCAAACATGCAGGTTTCATGTGCAAACCGTTTCGGTATGAACCTGTGTTTCAAATGCTTGAAAAATTGCTATTGTAGGGTGCAAGGCCGTTCTAATGAGGGGCTTAGTTAACGGTCAGTTCTGGGAAAGTAGTGTCTAAACATGTGCAAAGGTCCTTTTACATCATTCATGCAAGGAAAATGGGAGAAATAATTTGAACAATATAATCAATGACAGACAATATTTGTGATATAACATGACATTGACTTGAGACGGGGTCGAACAGTGTGGGACCCACTCCACTGTTTTCCTATGGAGAAATGGATGGGATGGGGCATGCGCCCAACCTCGCCGCATGTGGCCACGGAGGGGACCTTCTTCGAAGTTTATATGATTTTAGCTTTTACTGCCTGGCAGCTTCCTAACAAAACACTCAAGCATCCATAGGCTACCCTTAGTCTATACAGTGATGGTCACTCCCAATTAAATCTACCTAAGCAACCTTGGGTACGGTCGACCAGGGGCAGACCGTAGGTCTTATTATAAGGCTTATTTAAAGAAACTTATTTATCGAAAAACCAAGTAATTTTAGATGAAGAAAACAGTGTTAAAGGTTTGACTGAATGCAAAAGTAATCCACTAATGTTTTAGTTTATGATAGCCACAAGTGTGGGACTTTGCTAAAGAAATATATCGCTAGCTGTGGTATCAAACCTGGTGGCGTAATTGAAAAGTATCTCACAAAGACCACAGCTAAAAGGTGCCAAGATGAGAGGCTAAAGACACAATAGCCAAGCTGTCTGAACTTTGTATGCATTGATATCAGCTCTCCTGCCTGACCCAACAATTGTTTATCGTGGAGCTAACAAATATGCGGAGGAGGTCCTCACGGAACTGAGAATGCAGCTGGGGAAAGCAATGGAGCCACTACCCTGGACATGTGGACGGATGAGGGCCGAAAAACCGCCACCTTTGAGTTACTTTGCACTACAGCAACATAAAGTATGAGCTCATTGAATGAGTGCTCTTTACATCTCGTTGCGACAGGTCCCTGCTTCAAACGGTAGACATTATCAAGTCAGCCAGCATCAGTGCATTATGTAAATTCAGCCTTGATGAATTATTCTCAAAACTTGTGTACATGACTGATGGGCGGAGATTATAGTAGCAGCTCTTCATACCGCTTCACGGCTGAACTGCATCGCACATATTTTGAATACTGTCCTCTCCACCACACTCTCAAAACCATCTGATGAGGGCATGTATCATGAGGAATTGAAGTCCTGAGTGACAGCATCCCCCACCTGAAAAGACGGTTCGGGGGTTTGAGGGTTCGAGCCGCAAGCAAGAGAGACTTCTCGCGTGCCCGATTTGCAATTCAGGAGTGGAGGAGTCAGCTGAGGACCCTCCCTCAGCCATTTACCCCCAAATAAAGAACACTAACCCAAGAGAAAATGACTGAACCCCATCCACTCTTTAATTAAACTGCCCGTTTATAAATGTCATTCGAATTTTTTTCGTGCATTACGGCGATAAGCAGATAACCTTATATGCCAACTAGGGCTGAACGATTAACCAAATCTACATTGCAATGTAATAAAACACGCTTTTTGGCAAAAAAGGCTGCGATAAAAAAGTTATGTTTGTTTTAATGTTAAATAATCTAACCAATCAGCAGGTCTGACTCAGAATGTATGGGATATTATATCAAAGGTTTTACTCATGAAATTATTATTATTTACTCAAAACAACAACTATAATGGTATTCTCGATTGATTAATTTTTTTTATTGGATTTATTAGTTGACATTGTACCTCAAGCCTTGCAAGATCGAAGACACCCCAAATAACCTGTTCCTTCTACAATAACAGGCACAGTATGCAACATCATACAGCTTTGGGTTGGATGCCATAATAATAATTCCACTGTATTCCCTCAAATATTTAACATTTTAAATTATTATAAATGAAGGCTGACATTTGGCCTTCTCGAGGCCTACAGTGAGGTGCTCTAAGGGTGGTGATAATCACCCGCATACCCATACAATATAAACCTGTGCAAAGTCCGGTCCACCAGACTTTTCCGGTGGACCAGAAGGTATGAGATATGCTCCGGCAACATCTGACTGTAAACAATAATGTAATCTTAAATGACAACACAGTTAGTTAGTCCATCTAACTAACTAGGGGAGAGGGATCTGCCAATAACCTTTCATGAGATCTGTATTTTCCAGTATCTCTAGTATGTATCCATTGCATAAATAAAGAAATCCAAAAATATCCTACGGTGATTTGGCAACATAAAATTCCTATTTTTGGAGTAATGGAGGGAACTCCTTGTATGGAATCATAATGTTTGTGCCTGTGCAACTCAGAAGAGAAGGCTTCATGGATCTGCAATTGTCATGAGTATGTCCTGAAAGACCTTAAACAACGAACAAAGTCAAAATTATCATTGAAATATCTATGTATTCTGACCTGGAAAGTTAGATTTAAAGTCTCCATGCATCTTACATTACAGTATCTTTTCGCAATTGTCATTGCTCAATTGTTTTTTCAAAGCTATTTTCTTGGTCAGGTCAAGTCACTATTGGATTTTTTTTTTGAATGTCAATGAGACTCGCCTCACTTAATGAAGGTTAAACAAATAACTTGGGTCACTGGAGAAAGCCCTATTCTTAGTGAGAGCAAGGGAAGGCTTGCCGTTGTAAGCTTTGTCTCCACCCATGGTTAGAATATCAAGTACTTCAAAGCTCTGAATTTGATCTGTGTCGTGACAGAGATGGTCCCAGGTGGGGTTAGGGACATATCTATGGAGACCCGGGATATCAGTTCATCTTACTTTCTGTTCTATTCCTTTGCCCCAAAGGTGCCACAGGATGAATGGAGCCCGTTCTCCCCGATGGGTGAAGAGGATGATATACCCTGCAGGAGGATGCGGAGTGGCAGCTATGTAAAGGCCATGGCTGACGACAGTTGTGATGACAGTGGGGACTCGGATGGAAGCCCGAAGCTGTCCCCCAAGATGCAGGCACGTCGGGCAAGCTATCTGAAAGCCACGCAACCCTCACTTACGGAGATGACCACACTACAGTAAGACGCCCCAACCCCCCTTCATTGTTGATTCTCCTTTCTCTTCTTTCTTTTTCTCCCTTTTCTCTTTTCATCTAAATATTCTTCCTTTAGTGTTTTTTTTGTTGCTATCAACATTAAACATCCCTAAAGATCAGTCAGAATATTCAATGAAAATTGAATTGGAGATAAACAACCCGCAAAAAACGAGCCTACTCTCCCTACGTCACTCAGACATTGAGAAGATGACATTGTGTGTTTAAATGTCATCGACAGGCAAGATGGATTCCCTGAACTAATCAGGGAAGAGATGCCCTGATTGAGTGAAATGCCTTACTCCTTTCTGACTCCTCTCCATTGGACTGCTCTCAAATTAGAGCGCTCAGTTAGTTTACCCTACCTCATTGTACTTTCATCATTTTACATACTTAGTGAAAATTGGATTAACCCTAACCCTAGACCAAACCCTTTGTTAGTGAAAAATACAAATAAAAAGGAGAAAAAATCGCACACCCTACCCCATGGCACCAGTTGTGCCCTAACCCTTACAACCAGGTGTGATGTTGTTTAGCCATTTTCAAATCTACCCATTAGTCACATCACAAGGGGGAATGTCAACCTAAGCAGTGGCGAGCAAAGAAAATACACTCACCCTCTGAACTATAGTTTACTGATTATCAATACTGACTATCAGACACATCACATTTCTACATAATGAACTCCCTTAAATCTCAGTCGTTTCAATCACTCTTGCTGCTCCTGTCTGATTGACCAGAGGTCCTGAAATCACACTCTCGAAATGTGATTTGAAACTTTAAGTATAATGAGTATGGAAATAAAAGGTTAACCACCTTCTTAAATTAGACATCTACATTTCTTTCAGAATTTCAACTGAGCACTCACCAAAGCTGCAGATTCGGAGCCACAGCTACTTGCGGGCAGTGAGTGAGGTTTCAATCAACAGAAGTGTAGACACTCTGGATCCCAAAACCCTCCTCAACCCCAAAATGCTGCTGTCGTCGCCACAATATCGCTCACGCAATGAAAGCTACATGAGAGCCATGAGCACCATCAGTCAGGTTGGTGTCAAATATTTGCACTGCCATGCCGTACAGTAATGGAATGGAATCTTTGAAGTGTGGTATTATGTGAGGCATAAGATGTGAGGGCTGTTTTGTTTATTGTATGTTATTATTCTTTTATGATGGTGAAGAGAAAGATCGGGAAGTGGGTTGAAGAAGAGAGGAAATGACATGTAGCATAAGACCAAAGTTTGGGGATACAAGTGCATTGCCCACATTGCTAGGCATCCAATTTCAAGAGTTCCAAAGTGAGAGCAGAAGAGAGATGAAGAGAGCTAGATGTTCACAACCCAATTCCCCTCCCTACGTTTGTCCACCAAAGTGTTTCACAAACCTTAGATTGACAAGCCAGATGGAGTCCGCTAACTAATCATAGTAGATATGCCCCGAACTGGTCAGGACTAAAGGAGCCAGAAGCGGCAAAAATACATTTTGCGGCATACAGATAAAAAGAAAACACCAGTTTCGATGTTATCTACTAAGTGATTTAACATTAGTGCCTATCATTACCTAAGCAATGGGGTAGTAGGGGCCTACTGTACCTAATGTAGGAGGTTTACACCACTTTGAACTAGCCCAACTTAAGGAAGACTGCTAGGTGTAACTTACTGAACATTTCATTCTCTTTAACTAATGACAAGATATCACAAGAGCCTGCGGTGTGGCAGGCAGCATTGTTTTTTTTTAAAGGATGACAAACAGTATGCAGGCATAAACTCTAAAAACGTTAGGCATAAGTCGTTTTTTTTCATGTGTGCAATACCCCATCAAGTTTTGTGTTAAATGCTCAATGGATTTGAATGTGATTTTATCAGACTGGCCCCCTTGGCACGAATCGCAGCGGCGTCCTTTGATCCTTACATTAAACACGGAATGTGACGAGCAGCATGGGAATGATTGGAGCCCAGGTTAAATCAGTCTGCAACTCTCACGCCCATGGGCGTCAGTTTGGTTTGAAATCTGCTGGGGACAGAAACGCATTCGGAAGTACATTTTCAGAAGTGCTGGGTACAATGAGGATGCACTCTTTTTTTCTCTCTTTAGCGCCGGTGTTGTGCCCAAAAGTGATCGGCTGCCAAAAACTGATTTGCGGCCGCGGGAGCGCGCACAGCAGCCCGTTGAGCTGTAGCGCTATAAAACGTCTGATTTTCTTTAGATTAAACGGTCATCATATGCATATACACACTCAACTGTACGTCCGCAATTATATCAAAGGTATGTGTCTTATAAAGTTTAACGTTTGTTACGTAATTATCACAACTGTGGCCAAAAGAAGTGTAGTTTGTAGCGAAATAAGGCAAGGCAATTACGTGATAGACATGTCTCTACAGTATGTGCTTGGTATGTGTGATGCCTTTGTTAAGCCCTGTCTTTGGAAATTATACTATAATGAATGTGATTTACGGGTGTGTTTTCGATAAAGAAATGATCACTTTTGCAATCGTGACTGCGTTGTTTTTTATCTGACCTGGACCCTAGGCCTAGTATTTTTGCTTCCCATGTTTGGTCTGTTTTGTACATCTAATATTATTGTTTATGCCTACTATTAAAGTAACAAACAGTTTTCACCTGCCAAAAATTGATTGGAGGCCAAATGCAGTTACTGAATGGTTATTTCTGCCTAAATATGACTTGATCTCATTCTTGAGCTTCATAATATAAACACTAGAGCTCAC
>OOFH01061381.1:1846-13138 GCA_900323355.1 Merlangius merlangus | reverse complement strand
GCATGGGGTGTAGAGAGAGAGAGAGAGAGAGAGAGAGAGAGAGAGAGAGAGAGAGAGAGAGAGACAGAGAGAGACAGAGAGAGAGAGACAGAGACAGAGACAGAGACAGAGAGAGAGAGAGAGAGAGAGAGAGAGAGAGAGAGAGAGAGAGAGAGAGAGAGAGAGAGAGAGAGAGAAAGAGAAAGAAAGAGAGAGAGAGAAAGAGAGAGACAGAGAGAGAGAGAGAGAAAGAGAGAGAGAGAGAGAGAGAGAGAGAGAGAGAGAGAGAGAGAGAGAGAGAGAGAGAGAGAGAGAGAGAGAGAGAGAGAGAGAGAGAGGTGTGCGTGTGAAGGGGACTGGGGGTGCAGAGAACAACAGAAAAGCTGTGAAATAGACCCAACATGTAGTCGTGTGGAGTTTATTCCAGTCTTAGACGGAGTGGAGGGACTGGGAGGAAATTAAGAGTAAACTAGGCATGCTGAGAAGGGAAAGGGGCAGTGGGGGGTGGGGGAGTAAGATAATACATTATTGAGAAAGTAAGACGAACCATTGAGAAAGAGATGGATAGGTACTATACCATTTCCTATTTCCTATTTCAGTAAATTAGTAACCCATAGGAAAGAAACAGTTGCTTATCATTCTGACCTCTGGACACTAACTGGAACTTCTCATTTATGAATCATGAATAGCAGACCCTGCCAATTGAGAGAATTACTGAGGGACTGTGGTGATTGTTTGGGTGTCTGCATGAGCCCAGCAACAAGAGAGGAAGTTACATAGGGTAACAGCCATGGTAACAACCTAAGGTAACAACCTTCAAGAGAGTCAACAATGCAGCAGATAGGCGTTGGCTGTTGGGGTAGCCCGCAAATAAAGGCGTCAACATTGAATCTTGGGTCTACTGTCTATTTGGAACAACAGACGTGGAAACTTCTCCCTGCTTTGAACTATGAAACTTAACATTTGGCGAGCCAGCAATGCGAACTGAAGATAACTACATAATTGTACTTCTTTATTTGGTGAGCCACCACACAGCCAGATGACTCATGGGAGCCTGAAAGAACCGGCAAGGACACAGCGATTTTCACCCACTAAGGCACATAGCAGGAAGCCATTTCCGTTTCCCAATTTGTTACGGCTGAAGACACCTTCAGTTCCCTGTCCGAAGACACCTTCAGCAAGCCAAGTGCAGGGCACCATTATTGGAGAAGTTTCCAAACCAAAGCCATAAGGCCTGGGTATGCAGTGTCCTAAATCTAAAATAAGTTGTTCTGAAGAAACGCATAGCCTATATATGAGTTTCTTATTGTATGCTAAAACTAAGGAATGGGGTTCTGAAGGAACAACTAGCCAATATGCGGGCGTCTGATGGTACGCTAAGGTTAAAGGCTGTAGGAACATATAGTGTGTGAGCTTGTGATTGTATGCTAAAGCTAAAAGATGTAACTTAGAGCGAATTGTCTGCTTAATGTTAATGTTAGTTCAATGTGTCTCTCTAGAAGAGCGAAGAGAGTTTTTAATAAATCTACACGTTGAAAAAGTAGCATGCTGGTCATAGTTGCTATTTATTTTAATGAATAATTAAATTGTAGAGGTTATTATATTGTGTTTATACCCTAACTCTTATGGGATAAACATCAGTGGTTCATTTGGTGTCTAGTTTCAGAGGTTATTAGATTGTTTGCAGTTCTTTTTGTCGTGCGTTTTATATCCTTGATGTCGTCCCTTATGGACATTTTCAATGTACAAGTTCATAAATCCAATGCAGCGGATTTGTTTAACTCGTTTTGAGTCAGTACCTCGTTCTTGGACTCGTGGACTCTGTGGCCTCCTGCTGGGTATTCCTTGTGTCTGTTTGTTTTCCCTCTGACTCCGCCTCTCACCTATGCATCCTGCCTTTATCTGTTTCCCGCCTTTTTCCCCCCCCTCTGCTCACCTGTTCCTCCTTGTGTTGTTCCTCATTGTACCCTGTGTGGTTAGTGCCACCTTGTCTGATTGTTTTGTACCTGTCACTAGCTTGGCTAGTCAGTTCGTCCTGTTTCTGCCTGCCTGCTTGCCCGCCTTATTCTGGATTTACTACAGTTTTGACTTTCTGCCTTCCCCTGGTCTACTTTCCTGAACGGTGACCCGGGTCTCCTTTCTTTGTTTGGTTTTTCACAAGCGGCCTTGTGCCCTTTTTTGTTTTTCACATTTCCTCCTGAGAGGCAGGAGTTAATTTTTTTGTTATGGTTTGAGTTGAAGCCTTGCTTCAAATACATATTTTTGAACTTCATTCTGCATTTCAGTTCCGATTTCACACACTTGAAATTGAAAGGTAAAGGGGGCAAATGTAATTTCTTGAACCTGTAGGTTAATTTGAACAATCAGTTGATCTGCCACCCTTATTTACAATTAATTAATGGGTTAAAATTTATAAAAAGGGACAGGAGTATCTATACTAACTTCATACATGTAAAATATAGTAAGACCTTAAAATCTACTATATGTGAAGCTCTTCTAACTTATGTGAAGATTCTCCACCCCAACCCATACTGACCAGTGTTATACATGATATAAATTCATGGCAAATCCATAAAGACTTGTCACAGGAAATTGGAGATATTAAGCCAAAAAATCCTGTCACTCTGCTATGGCAACAAGACAGCTGACAACATACATAAAAGTTGTATCAACATGATCTTGAAATGTGGTGATTCGATAATATTCAAGTTTGGACATGCAAAACATCGCCATTGCTTGTCACAATGGGAAGCACAGGCCGAAAAAAGCGGATATAAAAGAAGGCAAAAGAGATTGAAGACAAGATGTTTCAAATGTCAAGGATCAGAGCTCCCCACCGCCACCACCACCCTTCTATCGAGACACAACTACTCCTCTAACTGCAGCTGTCGTTTACCCAATCTTGGATTCTATGAAAAACCACACACTTATTATCCTACTTCTTCTAATGGCTGGTTCAGACTACACGATTTCAGCCTGATTTTGCCCCGATTCGTTCGTCGCAGACAAATTTGCGAGTCGTACACGATTTTGAAATGTCGGCGACAAGACGAGTTGTGTGACATGTGACATGCTTGCGATCTGCGATCTTTTCATCTGCAACGTTAGAAAACCCCACGACGAAAAGTTTGGCATGCCAGAATTTCTTGGGGAATCGCATGACGTAGGCTATCCATTGTAGACATGAGAGAACCCCTCACCCGTTGCGTGAGGGAACCCCACGAACAGCTGGAGCTCACCCTCAGTGTTTACCAACTGACTTCACTGCACTATGCTGAGTACACATTAACTACTACAAAAATGAATACGATCAATAGCAAGAAGAAGAATGCTAATAAAGAAAACAAGAGAAAATGGAACAACAAAATGGAGACAACTTTGGTTGAAATGTGGCAGCAACGTCCCTGTATTTTCGACGTGTCCACAAAGGAGTTCCACGATAGGGTGAAAGGGGATACAGCCTAGTGAGAAATGACCCTTGACCTACCCGGTAAGTTTGGAGCTAAGAGCTGTTGACGTGCAAATCGCTATCATAACCTCATCATAAACCTCAAACCGCCAGCATGATGCCTAGAGCTAGGTACTCGGGATCCATTGTTGACGCTTTGTTGCTAGGCTACGCTGTTGCTGCGGTTACTTTGTATCGCTCATGTCACGTGTAAGGCAACTACTGTGAGGAGTTGCTGCATTGAGCAGATATAAAAGCTACTGGAACCTTTATGACAAAAATGTAAAAAGCATTTATGTCAGTTCTAAACCTTCAATTTTCTAAATATCTTGCAAACGTGAATGATACAAAGTAGAGAGCATCGCACCCACGACTCTTGTAGTGTGGCCACCAGTCTTCCGAGATAAGGCCAGATTTCCTGGCTCTGTGATCATATAGTGTGACATGTTAAATCGTGGAGGAATATCTGAGAATCGTGTAGTCTGAACCAGCCATAAGAGCTCTGGGGCAGTGACCCAGATGGCCTTCCCCCTTCCATATCATGTTCCATACTGGCTACAAAAACCCGTAAGCACAGCAGGAGAGGATGGCCACGTCACTCAGAGGAGCGATGGAGGAAGTGTCCAGTAACTTCCCCACTGACAATTTTATGATGTTTACCCTACTTCAGAGAAGAGACACATATTCGGTCACCATCCAGAGGATAAATGCAAGCCTCAAAATGCATCTAAATGCAAGTACTGCCATAAGGAACGTGATATTAGACAGGTTTGCAATCCCTCCCCCACACTTAACATTTATATCGACAAAGTGGCCAAAACTCTCTTAATTATCAACAGCTCCCAGTAACAATCTTGGTGCATTTTCACAGGAAGGTGCGGGTCATGTCTGTCTGCAAAGGTGTGGCACCGGTCGCTTTTCCACCGCCAAAAGTGGGCGTGATCCGGACTGAGCCATATTGAGCCATACTCTTCTCTCAGTACTCCTCCGTTGGGGTGCTGTGGCGCCTGAAAGGGTGCCGGCGAGTTTGAGCTACACACGCCGTCCGTTGATTGGTCAACAGGGGGATAATAACAACAAAACGCATTACTCACGAGGTACTTCTGAACAATGGCGAAAGCTTCGTTTATTGAAGAAAATGTCGCTCAAAAAGGTTTGCCGTCCTTCTTGGACTTCCTACATTGTTGCTCTTTGTTCATTGTGCACGTTCTTCTTTTTCCTTGGATTATTAGCAGGCTACACTGTGTCGGGCTGCTGATGAGATCACGATGCTTACGTAGCTGCCGAAGCTATCACAATACGGCCTAAACCCTGCCCATAAGGGTACTGTCGGCGGTGGAAACGTGAGCCATAACTGAGCTGGTCTATACCACACCCTCACTACTGGTCAGAGGCGTGCTGGGTCCGAAGCGTACCCGCCGGTGGAAAAGGGGCGTAAGACCCACAGCCTGATTGCCAGTTTTTTTGGAAATGACCTGCCCATGCGGTCCCGGAGCCAAGAAGGACTTCAGCAACAACTGGTTGAACTCAACACATTCTGTAAGACCACAGTTATTCTGAAAAAGACCAAAATCATGATCTTACAAAAAGGTCTGGGCTACAAAACTATTACTATTAAACATAACTACAATTTAGCCACCTTCAAATTACAACACGCAAAAACGTATACATACTTAGGCTTTTAAATCAGCTCCACTGGTAACTTCAAAACTGGTTTAAACAACCTCAAAGACAAAGCAATAAGAGCCTACCATGTAATAAAAATGTACAGTATATTAACTTAAAATGTCCATTATATGACAGTGAAATATCGGGTCCACTCAGCAAACAATAACAATCGGAAACTCAAAAAAACACCCAATTGAATGCTTGCATACTGTATTTTATGATAATATATTACGCCTTCAAACGAAAACCACAAATAATGCCCGCCTTGCAGAACTACGCAAATATCTTCGCCAAATTGAAAAAAGAAAGTCAATTCCACAATCACCTTCATTCAAGTGACCCCAAACACTTCACCACAAAGCCCTCAATTACCAAGAAACAAACCCATAAAAAGTCCCCTCCAGCTGGTACTGAGGTTCAGTTCACTAACTGGCCCTACAGAAACCCAAACTCAGCAGACGCACAACCTGGCACAAACAAAAATGAAGATATTTCATACATTGGAGGGACACCACCAAAACACAATAAAAAAATGGATTGCCAGTTTGCCAGAACAAAAAAACAGCGTACCTGATCACTGTGTCTGATTCCACAATCAGTAAGAGGCTGACCAGATACCGCCTCAGAGGACACAGCCTGGCCCCTGGAGACAGGTAAACACAGTCAAACTTGGTTACCCAGGGAGGGCAGGCTTAGCATACCCAGAAGCAATTGGAAATGGAAACACACTTCCTGCTGCACTGAATAAAGTATCCGGTCATATGAAAAGCTTTCTTCCCCAAATTGACCCGACAATACCCCCAAAATATTACTTGTTGGCAGCAAGTGTGTCCTCTCCTGTCATAACCTCAGTGACAACCAGGGTAAAGCCTTATAATAAACAGCAAGACACCTTATAATTACTGTTCTTCTTACATGGTGTATTCCTGTATGATTGCACTACTGTTACTATTCATAGTTAGAGCCTTGTCTCCTGTACCCTTACTTCTATTATTGTGTTATTGATGTCCTTGTTAATATTTTGCTTTTTATTAAGGAATGACTTTTTCACGGCAATGAAGCCCTTCTATTGAACAATGTAATTGACAGGTAGAGAGAGGTAAAAAAATTATCAAAAGTCCTCACAAATGTAAAGAATTTGTAATAAGAAAACATGAATGCCCGAAAAAGGCTTGCCATATTATGGTTCATTATTGATTACAAAAGATAGATGCAGCTTAAGCTACATATGAAGAACATAGAAGCTCATTATTCAGAGTTTCAAGCGATATTCAAGCATACTTACTAATAATGCTAATTGGGTAATACATATTTCTTTTCCAGTGATCCGTCACCCAGAATAATGCATTTCTTCACATACTGCGATGCAATTTCATCGAAACCTTGCATAATGTACCAAACTCTTTTTTTTTATGACCAAAGCAGTGTCTTCATTGAAACTTAAGAGGGTCATGTTTTCAAACGGAGCACTCGCAATACTGCTACGCTATAACTTCAGGCACTGCACAAAACCATGGCAGTTTGCATGCATCCCAGCACCATCCATTACCACTCATATTATTAAACACAGAATAAATCAAATCTTGTGCTCATCTGGTGTGTGACCCGCTTTACAATTAAGCTCTGCCGAAACAGAGTTGGATTCAGACCAAGAGTGGATCCCAAAGCCACTGACTTCCTCCACACAACATAATTTTTTTTTAAATATATCTGATACAAACAATGAGCACATTTGCCAATTAAATCATACAAAATACAATCCAAATCAAAACGATAAACGACTCAAGGCAAGGCAAGGCACGGCAACTTTATTTATGTAGCACTTTTCATACACAAGGCAGACTCAAAGTACTTCACATATAAACATTGTCATACAACAAAATAAAACAATAGATAAGTAAAAGAAAACATATGCAAAGAAATGAGTAAAATAGAAAGTGCAATGTATTTAAGATCAGATCAACAGTCTCTCTGGTACCTACGTCGGGACTCCAACACAACCTAAAGGAACTTGGTACTTTCTCTGGGACTCCAACCCGGATTCTAGGACTCTAACCCACTCAGACAAACAACTTCTCCAAATGAAGAAAGTATAAATCTTTGAACACTGAAACTCTCTCCGTAAGAAAGACGGTGAAGAATACCATGGACTGGACCCTTTGGAATGAAATTGAGTGAGTCGAGGGGAAATAAACGCATAAATAATAATCTCAGCCCAGAGCATAATAGGCCTGAGTTTAGCAATGTTTCTCAGCTAGTAGCAACAGGAGTGAACCAAACAATTGACTGGCTGGTCCAGACACAAAGCCTGGCCTGTAGAAACACCTAGATTACTAAGGGTAGGATTTACAGAAGAGGAATCACCTTCAGAAGTTTTCAAAATATTTTGAGCCTTAAAGAAAATGTTTAATTGAATATTGTTTGCATAACGATTGAAGGAGATGCCTTTAAAATCAGTATCTGCCAGAGAGGGGGCCAGAGGTCAGAGGTCACAAAGTGCAAATACTTTGTTACTGTACTTAAGTACAATTTTCGTGTATCTGTGCTTTACTTGAGTATTAATTTTTGGACAACCTTTTAGTGTTTCTCCCTACATTCTAACATAAATATCTATACTTTCTACAGGCTCATATCTTTAGTTTGAATAAAAAATATATTTTTGATTTTGCACCATTGCACGTCTTCCCAACAACAAGACTGATTTCAACCTAAATGGTTGGGAAAATAACACAAAGAAAAGACGATCTCTTAGTTTATCCATCTGTGCATATCACGCTCGACAAAGACGAGAAGGGAACGTCACCACAAATTATGTCTATGGGAGAACTAGTAGAGTAGCGAGTGAGCATAGATAACAGTGAACCAGTAAACATTGCAGATGGACAATGCAGCGAATCTCAGCGATGCAGAGAGAGCAGCAAATAGACATTAACAATCCATGGCCTTACTACGGGGAAATATTTGAAGTTGTCGGCTAAACAAACTATTATTGGCGAATGCGTCATTGTACACTGTAAACTGAATTGCACATCGGAGCAAAGTTTGTTAATGTCAGTTTATTGTTTATTTTGTTTGTAGTTAGAATGGTTTAACTTTAACATTAATCGATAACATTAATATGACCTGAGGTTCCGTTAGCTTTGCAAAGAGACAGACGGTAAAAAGGTCAAAGGGCTACTTTTTACTTACATTTCAGCGCCAATACTTTTCCAATTTTACTTAAGAAAAGAAGTTGAATCATTACTTCTAATTTTATCACAGCCTTTTTTTTTACGCAAGTAGCTATACTACTTGAATAAAGTATGTGTGTACTTTGCCACCACTGGCGAAGGCATGTATAATACAAACAGCATCGGGCCCAGGACAGAACCCTGGGGAATACCACTAAACAGAGATTTAGTTGAAGAGGCATAACTACAAACCATAACAGAGAATGTCCTGCCTGACAGGTATGAGGGAAACCAAAGTTGAGATGTAGAGTGAATGATGTTTACTCATGTAATTTATCTTACCAACAAAAATGGAAAGAAGTTCTTGCACCTTGCATCAACTTAAGAAACTGGAACAGCAGTTATTGTCAGAGAGCCAATGTTACTGATGGTGTCAAACAGGATTTTGGAATTACGTCAAATATTTGAAATAACGTGAGAAAAGTATGTAGCTCTGGCATCCTTCAGCATGTTATTTAAATTTAAAGTTGAAAGTAATATAAAATGATGATTCTGAACTTGTGAATACTCTTTTCTATGACAGGTTTGTTTAAAAGAGGGAATTCTGTCATTCATCCGTGGGGAGGAATCTATCAGATGTTCCAATCCAGCCTTTGTAGAAGCAACTTTATCCCGGACTCATAGACAGTGCAAATTAAAAGACTGTACTCGAGAATCAAGCCCACTGTCTGACAAATAACAATGCTGTTATAAAATACAGCAAAAAACTTGTGCACAGAGCAATATATAATAACATCCAAATCAAAGGCACGTTAAACTGAATTATGATATAAAAATGAAAAGAAACTCAGGAGAAACAGAATCAACATTAAAACCAAGAGTGAAAACAAGGTCCAGAGTATGCCCTCTGACGTGTGCAGGAGCTGTTTCATAATGAATGAGATTAAAAGACTCATCATGAATATGAATGTTGAAATCACCAAGAAGCACAAAACAACTTAGCTTGTGGATAGACCATAAAATAATCATTCCATTTATTTAAAATCGAGCTTCTTGGGCTAGGTCGAAGGTAAATTAAAATACCATAAAACGGATTAGTTTGTCCAAATTGTAATAATTTACAATTCAAAAGAATTGTAAGGTTGCTCACCAACCAACAAGATCTACAGTCCTTGCGGTTAGTCTGGCAGACACTGAGCTAATGCTTCGTCTTTGCTGATCACCTTGTTCTGCCCTCCTCAAAAGATGGATACAGCAGAGCCTAGACGTTCGGTCGGACATGAGCACTGATAATGAACTTGAGACCAAGATTCTGACATTTCAAAATCAACGGAAAGAAACACAGAAATGGAACCCACAAATGAAAATACATGTTTGAGTTTGACAACGACTTCCACTGGACGTTTTAGCCCGGCTGTCAATTATTTGAAAGAGAATGCCAGAAGGACCTTTTCCACCAATTGTGTTTTACAGTAGTGATGCTTTGGGTCAATTATTCAACCCATACGTTCCCAAATGAAATAAGAGCAATAGAAACCTAGTAGTAGTGCAAAAATACACTGAGGGTCGAAAGGAAAACTGCCAACAATGCTTGCAGCGTAGTACTTGACAAATATCTGATCATAATCAATATTCAAAATTGAGCCATCGAATTGTTCAGACATCTCAAATCCTGTTCCAGTTTCTACTATCAATATAAAGCCCTGCGAAGCCACTAGGAGAATCTGGGTAAAAGTTCACCCTCTCTGCTGATTCAGAAGTTATCACTGAACAAAATAAAAATAACCCTAATTAAACTACGCACTGGTAAAATATCCGTCCACTTTGACGGAGGAAATCCATGAAAATATACAAGCTCAGTGGACACAGCCCGTCACAGAAAGAACTTGCTACCCAGAGAAGCCAGTCTGGGTCCAGTCTGTCCCCAGGCGATTGAGACGGAAGCTTACTTCCTGCAACGTCATAGATACAAGGGCAAAAGAGATAATTACAGTATTTGAATAAATATTATCGATTCAGAATTCAATCAACTTCCCTGATCTCAGAAACTGTCACATCCACGAGGTGAGAAGTACAGACGCGTAGCATTGGCTGCTAGATACATTGATTCTACAAGAAGAAATTCTATTTGACTACCAACTCAATCGGTCTTCATAATGGATTCATTGTCAATTTTATTAATGCTTTAATGTTATCATTACCCTTTTTGTAACCATTTGTTGTTTTGTTATGTCTGTCGAAAACCTTGGCAATAGTTTTTCATCGTTCATGCCAATAAACCAAATTGAATTGAGTCGAGAGAGAGAGACAAAGAGAAAGAAAGAGAGGTAGAGAGATGGAGAGAGACCAAGAGAGCGGTAGAGAGAGCAGAGAGAGAGGTCGAGCGGTACAAAGAAAGGGGTAGAGTGAGAGAGGTATAGGTAGGGAGAGAGGTAGAGAGATAGAACGAGAAAGGTAGAGACAAGTCAAGGAGTGGAGGGAGAGCGGTATGGGAGGGAGCAGGAGCAGGAAGCGGAGGAGGAGAGACAAAGGAACAGGTTGTCAGAGTTGCTCAGCTGTCTTTATTACTCTCTCATAGAAATGTTTGGAGGGAAGAAAAAGAGGAAGGAGAGTTCAGTGTTCGATGTGTGTGGGCCCTGGGTGTCCAAGGCTACCGGGAGCCCGCCTGCGTCTGTTCCTGTGTGTGAGAGTTTGTGTGTGTGTGTGTGTGTGTGTGTGTGTGTGTGTGTGTGTGTGTGTGTGTGTGTGTGTGTGCGTGTGTGAGAGAGTGTGTGTTCGTGTGTGTGTGTGTGTGTGCGTATGTGCGTGTGTGTGTACGTGTGTGTTTGTTTGTGTGTGTGTGTGTGTGTGTGTGTGTGGGTGGGTGTGTGTGTGTGTGTGTGTGTGTGTGTGTGTGTGTGTGTGTGTGCACTTGTGTGTATGTCTGTGTGTGCGCGTCATTATGCATGTGATTGGGTTAAATGACCTGGCATGTACTTACCCTGTGTCTTCCAGGTCAAACACCACCTGGTTGATGACGTCGTTGTC
>OOFH01061376.1:0-14385 GCA_900323355.1 Merlangius merlangus | reverse complement strand
TGCCATGAAAGAAAATACTTAAAATAACTTGCTTACAAGAACTTACACCACAGCTCGCACAAAAACCCTGAAGCAGCAACAAATAGTCGCCCTATCGGACCAGACCACCTTTTGGCTCGGAAGTGACGCGCAAGTGACAGGAGCGCAAAAAAGGGGGAGGCAGGTGGAGGACGGCTGCTTTTATACCGCCCACATCATGGCGGCCACTAGTGGTACTTGTACCGTGACTAACATGGATAGCACCTCTATCCTGCTACATGTGTATATACACACACACATATACTCAAATGCAATGAATACCCTTTAAGAAATGCTTTAAATAAAGACTTATACGTTTTCTGTGTTCTTTTTGTTGTATCTCTGTTTGTCTGTCTGTCATGTCTGACGTTTGACAAACAAACCCCGTGAAAATTGCTTGACAACTGAGCGATTTATTATCACTTTTATTGTGTAGAAACACTATGCCTTGTGTCTGTGGACGCACTGTAGGAGCGAGTTCCACTGTTCCAAGATGGCCGCCCTGTAGGCACGTCGCTCTAGAGGGCGCCAGCATTCGATGCGGCGTCTATGTATATATGTCTATGGTAGTTCCAATCACCGCGGCTTCACTGTAGTTTTTCTCACCTTCACAGGATTTAGTAAGCGGACCAATCACAGCCCTTGCTGCTGCGTCCCCCGACGGAAGGTTACGATTTTTGGGAGGCGCACATCCGGCTCTTGCGGTGGACGCCAGGAGGGTACACAAGGACGTAACACAAGGGGTCCGTAAACCCCTTGCGTTGCGGGTACGTGGAACCATAAAAAAAAACCATTCTTCTCACCGCTGCGTCAGTGTAGTTCCACTGACTGCGGCTTTGAGTGTAGTTTTACTCGTCGCAGCTTCAGTGTAGGTCTATTCATCATGGCTACCAGCTGTCGGTGGATTCTGAAGCGCTATGGCCGTTTTCTGCCAGGGTCGAAAGGTGAAGGAGATAAGTGGAAGGTAACTTAGCTTTACTCTCGACTTTGATGCGTGGAAGGTCACTTAACTTTTCCCTCGTTTACTCTTTACTCTTCAACTTTTGGTTCAAGCTAGGAACTAAACTACCTAGCCTAAACCTACAGGTGATCTCCCATACAGCTGGCGAAACCATTTGTAGGCTATATCAATGTAAAAAAATGCTTATTTCTTTCAATTTTATAAACTGATGGGTGCTCTGAATTCAGGAATACCCCAGCCTGGTCCATGATAATGGAGCTTTTCGTTACTGCGTTCACTATGGCTACCAGGTATTTGAAGCAGAGGGTAAACGTGAGCTGGTGCTGACGATCGTGGAGTCTGGACACATGCTGGTGTCCCTTGGACAGGAGCTCTTGGTAAGCAGGCCAGGCTACATCTGATCGTACAATCTCCCATTTACCTTTTTAATTTGTCCAGCGTGATTTACAAAGACTTTTAAGGTGACGTTGAATGACAATGATAGGCTAACATGCTTAAGAAAATCACACTGGAAAGGACATTGAATGGATGCGTGCGTAAGACTGTGATATTTAGGCATGATTCATCTTCATGCCTATGTTAGTATGATACTGTTTTTTTACCCCTTCCAATAAGTAGACCCATATGAAACGCTACTGATTTATAGGAGTATACTCTGCCAGATTTGATGAGCCCATGGCTTTCCAGATGAAACCGTTTTTTTGAAGTCTGTATGAAATATTCTGCACAACAGTCTGACATTTTACCCCAAATCTCTGGGGCAAGGACCCGTCAGGCCTGTTAATTTCAGGTTTACTTGGGTACAGGTTAAAAAGATAGTGCCATCACTATTTTTGGCTGTTCTGCTGTTTGGGCAGAAAAAGTTATTACCCCTCAGGGCGAATGAACATTTGGACAGAAATACGGCCACTAGGAAACGCCTTGTTGACCATCAGTATACAAATAGCCGCTCTAGTTTATATGCGACATGGAACATTGTTTTGGCATTTGTCGTCCTACTGCATCACGGCACACTGACTTAAACTTTTCAATTCCCTGTGCAGGATCCTGCCTGGTTGCAGTCAGAACAAGAGGTGTTGGTACATTTTAAGCGTGACCTTTGAATCTGTGTACCCAGATCATGGCCAGATGCTTTTGTTATTGATGAGATCATTTTGCAGAGCAGCAATGCAGTTGATACGATAAAAGGTTGAAAATAGGCATTGAAAATTTGATATTTATGAGTCACCGTGGAGGGACATTATAAAAGGTAGTTTTCTGCCCTGGAAAAGGCAGGAGCCTATTGGGCTAAAGAAGGTCTCATTAATGGTATTTTGACAAGAGATACAGCTATCTTTGCCAGCCAGGGTACCCTGCTAGACAGATATCCAGGTCTGACCACTGAGAGCTTTCACACTGGATGATAGACGGGTTTATTAGAGATTGGTCTCTGAAACTCTGAATCCTCCCTTTGTGAGAGCTTAGCGCTATAGCCTACACATCCCGCCCATAGATGACCTCAGACCTATTTCCTTTACCTTGAGCACTGCTGAATATTGATTGATTTAACTGAAAAGAATGTGCTTCTGTTGACTGTAAATAATTGTTGAAATGTAGAAAATATAGAATTATTAATGTCATTGTTAATTGCAATAATAAGAAAATCCTAACACAATAACACTTGTCTATCATTATGATTTTGTGCTTTTGAGACCAACTATTCACATATTTAACTACTACATGCATTATTTTGTATACTCATAGACATGAAGCACACACATTTATTATTACATTTTTGGGACGAGGTTCCTCTAGGTTATTACAGCTAAGTTACTCTTGGGAGTGCGGAGATAGTAATGTAATTGAGTAAATGGAGACCCCTGCAGACAAGTTTATGTATCTTCTCCCTATCTTCGTCCCAACCACCAGCTTGTGGATGGGAGCTGTAACCTGTATTTTAAGAGCCCAGTAGAAGTGTATTGTGGTTATATAAAAATATTGTTTGCTTGGAAATGATTGATCATCGTTGGTAATAGATTTTGGGACGCCTTGAGTAACAAATCAGTATCTTACGATTTTCATTAACTTTGTTAATGTTAATATTATGTTGTTATAATAATAATAATAATAATAATAATAATCATTGTTTTCTTTCAGGAAGGAATATCTTTAATTGGGGCAACAGAATTTCTCAAAGTCCAGAGGAAAAAAGATAGCCTGCTTTTTCGTTGTGCTGTAAAGGTCAGTTGCTTTTGTGTCTGTCAACGCCTACGATTGCTCGAGTTTAGTCCGTCAAAGGCTTTGTGGATGTGCCTTCCTCACATCTTAAACATGGAAATAACGCTTACGTTATTTTGACAGAGGCCAGTGGATCAGATAGGTATTTAGTGGTTTTATTTGAATGCCTAATGTAAAAACAGGAATTTAAATCCAGGGCACATCAGCTCCTTGAAGGCCAGTGCGTCGTGTTGTCTCTAGGGAGAGAGCCGGCTGATGCGGATGCAGTTTGGGGGTAGCAAAGCTGAAGCTCAGGAGGAGTGCTCGAGCGCTGTTGTCAAGCTGACTGAGTACCTGCCTGTCACCTCTCAAGATGAGACAGCATCACCTTCCTCCTGTGTCTCTGCGCGGCCAAATCAGCCCCCTACTGCGACCACCACAACAACAGAGCAGGTAACCCACATCACAACAAATAACTGTGTGTGTGTGTGTGTGTGTGTGTGTGTGTGTGTGTGTGTGTGTGTGTGTGTGTGTGTGTGTGTGTGTGTGTGTGTGTGTGTGTGTGTGTGTGTGTGTGTGTGTGTGTGTGTGTGTTCCATGATGGAAGACACACACACACACTTGTTTACAGCACAGTGTGTGTGTGTGTGTGTGTGTGCAGCACATTAAAAACACACACACACACACACACACACACACACACACACACACACACACACACACACACACACACACTCACTCTGTGCTGTGAACAAGCCCCTCTCAGTCCTAGATTAGAACTGGACCTTCCATGGAAAGTCCCCCCCTTACAGTTCATGTAACAAGCTAGATCTGGAATTGTCCCAGATGTGTGACTGTAAACATGTATGGCTTTGATTCTTCTGGCATATGTTCTTCAGTGAACAACCAACCCACAACACTTTTCTGAACACGGTTTGAATATAGTGTCTCTTATGTTAAAGAAGAGCACCATTGTTACCTGCGCAAGTGTCCCCACTAGATGGCACTCTTGATACTATTGTCCTTGCCTCTTAGAGGTGGCTTAGCGGTGAGGATGAGGCACATACCCCATTACAGTAGGATAACAATTTCTTAATACAAGGCCAACCTTCCCTTTTATACAAATACCTGTTTTACCTGGACTCCTCAACAAACTACTAGTACGTGTCCCAAGCACAGACCTTCCCTCTAGCTCTAACACCCCATGAATAAATACATTTCAGTGGCCATGTTTTAAGGATTCCACCTGAGGGTTTTGGCATTTGAAGAACTAATCCCAGACCGTCTTAAGCCTTATTTGTTATCATTATTTTTTTAAATACGCATCTCATGCATTTGAACTCCTTTTTCGGGAGGGAGTGTATATAAACATGCTAAGTGCAAATGATATAGTTTGCATGAAAGAGCAGTGCCCTGGAAGCAGGAACAGACCCAGTCGAAAACAGGAATGCTTATTGTGAGGTACAGAGTTGAAAGTGTGACCTTTATGGCGTAGTGGGACACACTGCGATAGCCTGCCGTGGAGATATAGAGTGGGAACCTTTTGATGGGTTGGAGTCCTTCAATTAATAATGAAGTGATTGATTAGACATTTCACCCTCCGGTTACATGGCCGGCTATTACGACCCCTCTGCTGTCTGCTGTGTTTTACTGTGTGAACAGACTGCACAGAGGGAGCCGGTGACGAGTGAACCCGAGACGGAAGATGGATCCTTGTCCATCCAACGTCTTGCCCAGGTACCTCTGCACTATAGTGAAGAATTGGAAAAGTTGCACTGTTCATTTAAATGGGGTTTATTTCAATGCAAGTCGATTACTGAAAACAATTACGCAGCTGCAGTATTTTTTAATAAACCATTTTCTTAGATCACAATAGAGCTGTGTTATTTTTGTCTGATTTGGGTTATTCCAGGTCTTAAGTTAATAAACACTGCCAGGTTTTTCTGGCTACCCATGCAGCTAAGCAGCAGTTTTGACTCATTAGCTATGCTAATTAGCAAATCCAGCTGGCTGACTCAAAATATTGAGAGGGACTTGACGCTGCATTTCCCCCCCCTTCTTTTCTCACCATTAAAAATGTTCAATTTGCTTTGTTTTCTTCTTCAAAGCCCTATTCAACACAATTGTGTACTGCTGATTTCATACGCTAACACGATAGGGCTGGAGTGGGGTTACAGAGCTGTGGTTCTGGATGGTACTCCCAGTCTAAGGTCCTTCCCCCACCGATTCTCTCGCAGCACTTCATCGGGCAGCAGGGCCTGTCCCTGCCTCTGGTGTACCGCCACAGTCCCCTGCCAGCGGGCAACCTGGAGCCCTTCCTGCGGGCCTGTCTGCTGGACGCCAGCTTCCCCGCCTTTGTGGAGGAGGTGGAGGGCGAGATGAGGAAGCTGCTTCTGGACTGATCTCCGCAGCGGAGGGAGTGAAGGTCAAATCAGGTCATCCGTTATCTTCTCTTCTTACTGTGTGTGCGTAGGCCGGGCTTGTGTGTCGGTGGTATGGAGATGTCGATTACATCATACCGTCAGTTCATGCTGTTTATATGTTTTGTTAAACGCGATGACTGGCTAGTGTTCATTTTTTGATTTATGTTATTTGCTTTGTCCGACGATGACCATGAACAACGCGATAACTTTGTTTTTTAGGTTTTTTTTATTTAGAAAAAAAATATTGGTCTCATTTGTAAGATCGTGGCTCGTTACTGTGGTCCCTCGTTCCAAACCCAAGTCAGGTCCATTTGCACCTCAACACACATAGATACACTGTATTGATAGGAGTCATGCAGCTACAGCAGTGTATTTTGCTAGTCAGCTTCCAAGTGTTCCCACGATATTAAAGCTTCACTGAGTATAACAAACTGCCCTCCATATATCTATTTATGAATACATATTGCATAGGATTATAGCCATGCTGTACATTTGAAGAGAGAGAAAAATAAAGATAAAAATCAATCCATTAAATTGGGAAATATAAAAATTATTATTTTTTTACAGATTTGCTATCATTTGAACACTCATACCGCAACATATACAAGACACCTAAGATAATCTGGAAAAAAATAATCATAATACACTTTTTCATTAGCTAGTTTTAACACACAATAGTCATTTTCTGTAATCACTCTCAGTTAAATACTGCCACAGTCATTGAAGCCCTTGCCTCACCATAAAAGTTGTGTTAAAAGTGGACTCTAGTCACAAAATCAAACATACTTAAATGACCATGATATGCTGTACAAACCTTTCAAGAATATACCGATATCTTTTTGTTAAATTCAAGATGACTCCATAAAAAAGGAAGGGAAAATAGGTCATTCAGACGCAAAAAAGCCACATACTAGTACATGAGGGATAACCACAGAAAATGTATATTCTGAGCATCCTATTGCGTAATTATATTGCATGCATTTTACATGATATGTAATACAAAAAGGATCACCTCATTGGAGGACAGGGTGAATGAAAAAAAGGGAGACATCAACAGCACATTAAAAATGTGTTCACCTCTGCGGGGGGTTTAGTCTTTGTATTCAGGCTTGAAATCGTTCTTCTATTAAGACTGAATAAGGCATGCTTAAGACAGCCGTTATGTTCATTTTGTTGCCAGTGTTATGCTGATATTGTTTCACCGAGAGAGACAAGAAATGCTTTATTAAAAACATCTTGGGAGTTCCCACCATCTTCTGATACCTTCATGCGGTCAGAGTATGTTGTGCAGCCATCACATCTATGGAAATCAAAAATGAAAGTAAGGTCCCCCAGTTTGGTGTGCAATGCTCTTTCCCCCCCGTAATTTAGCAAGTAACAAGTACGTACCCTATTTCTGATTCCTCTGGCGAATATTTTTCTCTTTGTGGTTGTTTGTTGAATTTGTTTTTCTGGAAACCAAACAGACCCCATGGTTATTGACAGTTTGTGCCCCAGCACTGAAGATTGATTTTTTTATATTGACAATAGAGCGATGAAAGTATTGATCTACTTACATTGGTACAGCTGGTTCGTCGTCTTAAATTGGCAAGAAAAGAGGAAAGAAATCAGAAAACACATTTAAGACACTTGTTACCCAAGCGTTGTCATACGGCCAATTCGGTGCAGCTTTCTGAATAGCAAGGCTGACTAATTAAAAATGAACAAATTAGATAGGTGTAAAGACTTTTTTTTTCTTCTACATTTATTAAATTACACCCCACAATATGGCCCAGCGTATTGATACGATTAATTTTGCGAGAAGGTCAAGCTCTAAGAATGAACCAAATGCAATAAGCCATGTTCTTTCTCCATTGAACAAAAACCCGGAAAAAAATCCTATCCCCCATGCTATGAATTATTCAACTGACATGCCATTTCATAAAAGTCCAAAATCACAGTCAAACGGACAAGACGGATGGCGTTCAAACCCTGCGGAGAAGATTGCCATTAACCAACAGTTGAGACGGGCGCGGCAGAAGAATGTCATCGCAGTGAGTGACGGATAGTTCAAAGACCTGTGGTCTGATGTCGACTCGGTGGGCGGTGTTGATCATATGGATGAGGATGCATCGACAGGTAAACCCTTGGCTGTGGGCTGTGTTCCCATCAACATGCAGCGCGGGAGACGTAGGCAGCGGCAAAAGCATTCCAAAACATTATCGCGGTGGCTCGTTTTATGGCAGTTACAGTATAATGTTAGATGATGGGGAATGATTGTGCAGCTAATGGGTAGAATAGATAATGTGCAGACTGACATACACCAACAATCCCACCATCCTCGTTTCTGTTTAGTCGTAATGGAGCTAATCCTATGTTTTAAAGCAGCGATTTAGCAGGTCCGTGATGTAAATACAGATTAGTCGTACATGGGGTTGGCACTAGAATAACAGCCTCTAAGTGCATGCATGAACACTATTTATTCATATTTTTTAGCCTAAAAATTCTGGCCCAAAAAGAATAAAGCATAAACCTTTTACCGATTTTTTTTGAAAACCGAAATGACCCTTGTTCAAGACCACTCAAGTATTGCTCGAGTGTTAAAAGGCTCCTTAACCATCATGGGGACATGATTTATAATGCGTGCAGAGTAGGCCAAGAACAAAGCCCCCCAGGAATACATGATGCTAAAGGGATATTTAGAGAGGTTGTAGAGAGAGTGGGGAGCACTCGTTTCTGATTTGAATGGCGTCGATATGGAAAATATAATCCACCATCCAATATAATCCATCCAAGTACACTAAGCAGAATGCTGCAGACATATTTGATTTACATATTGGCTCAATAACATACCAATAGGAATCATTTATGGAAATAACTATGTTCTAACGTATTTTTGACAGGCTAAGATTTATCTAGGCCATTACACCATCACATGTATACTAGGATAGCTACATTTTTGATAAGCAAAGATCTCTGCTTTTAGATTAATTTTAAGGCTAGAAAAAAACACACAAACCAACACAGCAATCTCTGAAAGCATGCATAAGCACTCACTTACCACCCAATTAGATTATGATGCCATTTGGAAGGAGGGGAAGATTAAATCATATTAATTAAATCATATATTGTCTATTAATTTATACACTCAACCCTGTGATAAGGCAATGGGATGATGAATTCATCTGTTTGTTATTGTATATGGTTGGGAAAATTATATTTTATTGTAGCCATTAGCACATTACCAAAATAGCAAACTCTTGGAAAGGTTAGCTGTGGTACCCCCTGTTGTTTACCTAATGTGCAGCTGTAAAGGTCAAGTTGTCATTCAACTCAAAATGTGTATACTTGTACACCAAAATGTCCCTCCTTTGTCAGTCGACATGCAAAAGAGGCGAATCTATTGAAGAGATCAATAATGCCTTACTGATCGCCACTTCTTGCAAAGTTAAGCAAATAAACATATTCAGTGATTATGTAGTGTGTGTGATCTAATAAGCTGATTAGTAACAGTCTTTCTAACAGCTGTGGACTTTACATCCCAGCCTCTTGTGCGATAGTAACATTATGCTACTTCAGTGCACTGCTAAAGATAGATGTACCAGCAAATGCTGCAGGCAAGGAACTAGCATAATCTCTGAGTAAAACTTCCCAATCATACTTTCTAATCTCAAGTCTATGCTTAATCAAAGTACTTTCCAAATGATAGTTTGACATTTATTTAAATGTGTTTAAAAATACAGCATTCTGTAATTTAATAAATCCTAAATGTGCATGTACTTCTTTCAGCTTTGGATAATCTGTATGAGATTTCCTCGTTTTTTATTTGAGCTGCGATTCATAGATACCACACCTTAAGCATTGAGCAGCCTTCATACCATTTGATTATCGTCTCTTACCGTCCATGATTTCGTCAGGCTTCTTGCGTTTTTCGTAGACAACGATAATGATAACTAGGATGATGACTTCGGCCAAAACACCGAGGAAAGGCCAAAGCGGTGCCAGCAAGCTGCGCACCCGTAGAATAGTGGTGGTTCCACTGGTGCCAATCATGTTGGTGGCATTGCAATGGTACTCCCCTGGGTCCGTGGTTATGTCCAAGTTCAGGACATTCAGCTCTGTGTAGTTGTCACGGTTCGTAATGAAGAACCTTCCAGAAGAGTTATCGATGTCCTGGAACACAAGGTTCAATCCACAATGTTATGGGACCTTGTATACAACATCGCAAACACGCGCATGAAAACATAAAACATGAACAGATAAATCAATTTTAAGTGAAGGTATTGTCCTCAGACAGTGGCGTACCGTGTAGAATATTCCATCTAGTTTTCGCCATGTCCAGACGGGGTGCGGGTAACCAACAGACTTACAGTACATTGTTGCATTTTCTCCCTCTTTTTTATTTTCACTTCTCTTGTGGCCAGTAATGTCAGGTGCAGCTGGAAGGATAAAGTCATTGAAACAGTTAGACACATACCATTTGGGGCAGCAATTAAGACTCAAATTCCCTAAGGCTGCATTCTTACTGGGACCAGGTGGTATAAACAAATGTGTGAAAAGCAATTCTACCGTACTATTGTTTCCTTTTCACTGTAAGGTGCATTTCTCTGTAGACTCACAAACCGGCCGATCGTGACCAAACTTGGGAATTAAAGCGGACACACTTCAGCAGGCTGTTGCTAACCGGGTCGTTTCCGAGCCAGGTTTGGAACCTGAAAGGCTCAGGCTCATGTGTAAAAAGTGTTCTGGTAAATCTCCTGTATTAGATATTTGTATATTTTATTTAGACCCCTCGAATGCAGACTAAGTCCGGGTCTTGGTATGTCTGTGCTAAATACAAGGTCTTTGGGTTGACAATCTGGGACGGACCCCGATGCACCGATGCACAATACTGGGCCGGTTCATAAGAGATATGTCCCTATCAGTCTGTATAAAGGTTGTAAGGGGAACATGTCCCGATGTCAACGCAGTGCGGTGTGCAAACTGGCATGGTTCAAGACGGCTTGAAAAATGGTTAACAGAGAGGAAAAAAGGCTGCCTGACTTTTACACATTTTGCACTCCCAGCCATATAATTAGGTTAAATAGTTAACAGTGGTGCATTATATCACCAGGATATACTAGCAGGAGCTGGTTAAACATGTTAAGCCGTTTATCGGGACACCATCCAAATGTATAGAGTCCAGCGCGAGGAGAGAAGCCAGCCGGAGCTAAACCTAAACTATAACTAACTAACCCACTAACCGTTCATGTCAGGGCAGATATTCATATTAGGGCATGGACAAGGAACAGAGCAGCTGATGTCATAGCGAGCCTACCCTTGGGTAAAAAAGAATATATAGCACTGAACCGTGAGCAAAAAACAAGAAACAAAGCAAACCCTGACTCATCTGAACCGTTACACCCTTAGTCCATTTGACTCAAAAACACAATTCAAATCAGGTCAGACTTATCTGACTTAATATTATAAAGGGAACAGGATCAAGAGATATTTGAACAGATTTCTAAATAACTACCTCTCCATGACCAGAAGTTTTTTTAAAGCTAGGGCGTTACAATACAACCTAATCTTTGAATATCGTGGGCACGATTAGACTGTAAATGTAAAAATTCTGAAAATTCCAACCTGAATGGCACTATATTTACTCTTATTTACTACACGAAAACAACAATCCATATTAGGCATCAGAGAGAGAAGGGCTTCCGTTTCTTAATAATAATGATGAAAATCATAGCAAGTCTGCAGCAAAGCTTTGTTTTTGTTTGTTTGGCACTGTGCATTGCACAAGATGCAAATCAAAATCTGGTGCAAACCAGAAGGGGATATGTGATGACATCACACCAATGTAATGCTGCGAGTGTGCTGTGCAAGTGGGGGAGGGGCCAAGATCATCTTTGGCTGATGCTCATTGAATTATGCTGATGACTGACAGCGCTGAGACAGCCCTCTGAGTGGTGCTAAAAAACCTGGAGAAGCCACTATTTCACACTCCTGACTGCCTGTGATTACTAATCCTTAGCTGAGGTGGGGTGCTACTTTATGAATATCAGCTCAACGTGAGGATGAGCTAGGTCATAGCTGTTAATAAGACTTGAATGAAATGAGATTAATGTGACGTCACGTCACAGATTAAAGAAATTGACTGACTTGTCTGCTCTTTCTGCTTGTTGCCTTCAATTGTTACCAGTGTATATTATTATAATACATTTTGTAATTAATTATTGACATACATTTTGAAACACTAAATAAAAATAAATGTCAAATAAATACAGCCGCTGCAATTTTGAGAACTATGGAGGGTAAAACGTTTATCTGTGGCCCGGCTTAGTTACACAGACAATACTCCTCTGCTCTCATAAAGATGGCTGGGATGGGATTCAGAACCTTAATCCCACCACATCACACAGCACTCCATCTGTTGCCTCTGAGCTCAGTCCTATAAGGATGAGACTGCCAAGGACATTGTAGGCGCGGATCTTGGTGAACTGCAGTCATGGGCACACACTAAGGAGCTCTATCTATGCTATAAAGATGCAGTGATCGCCAGCATCCATCAAGACACAACATTTCAAAGATAATAATAAGGAATGTAATGTGTCGATGCACATTACATTACAGCAATCGCCACGACACAATAAAATGACAGCAACGCCAAATTATAGAGAGCCAAACGCATCGCATCTCCGGAGAACTGACAAGTGTCAAGTTTGGCTCACAGACCGCCAGTCTGCCAAATGGTACGACACTGAAGTTCGAATGGCAGTCAGCTCTGTCATCTTACCAGGCAATGAAGTCAGAACACACATGGCCATCACCCATTATGTAATCAGACAGTCGAGTTACAATCTGAGGAGGACAGGCTCACTGCACCATCGGCATAGCATACAAAATTGGCTTAGGGACATGGGAGCTAGCCCTAAAACTAGCTTTTCTCTTTCCACTGCCTTATTTCAGATAACTGCTGAGTTGTCAAGATTTTGTGAAATAGACAAGGTAGAGGCATTCTGGTGGGCTGTATATTACATCATTAAAAAAGACTGCACACATATTTTTTCTTTCGATTATCATGGGAGGTATGCAAATGTACAGTTTGTTACACACATGAAAGAGTAAAGCAGCATAGAAACGTGTAATGGGAAACTCCCATTATCAAATTGAGCGAGAGTAGCGCTGTAGCATTGTGAGACGAGACTTGGTTAGTGAGTGTGTGCTTAGTAGGTGGCTGAACCTTCTGCTGCATTGTTTCCTCAGTGAAGGCTGAGATTGACAACAGCCTCGGGACGGCTCCATGTCCTTAACCACGCACTAGATGAACGCAAAGAACTTCCCACTCATAGCTTTAGGTTTTTCTAGTGAACCCACGGCTTTTTCCCTCTTTTCCTTCCTCTAGGTGATTAAATGCACAATATTTTGGGCTTTTGTAGTCCCAACATTTTGAGTAACGTCTGTCAATGTTTGTAATGTATCAGGAGATCTTACCTTTTACTTCAATGGTAGTGTTGGCATTTGGTGCCTTCTCAAATGTGTAAACACACATGTATTCCCCAGCGTCATCTGCCTTGGCTTTATAGATTCTGCATTAACACACACACACACACATACACACACAATATATAACTATCTTATGCTATTAACAAATTATTCTGGAGAAAGCATTTTAATTAGGCATGTCTTGTGTTCTATTACAAAATCTATCTTTGGATTAATCAAGGAAGGGCCGTTCTGTTCCTTTTTGAGTACCTAGTTAATTTCAAATCCGCAGTCCCTGGTTTTATTCTAAAGCAATGTGACAAGCCTCACACCGATGGGTCTTATTTTGTTGCAAGGAAGAGTTTGTGGAACGTCAACAGGGGTTACATCAGAGCGTTCCTCCTCAGTCCACACTATGCCTCAGCTGAAACTAACGACTAGTTAGCACCTGGGGGTGACATGCCTCATAGGTCTATGCATCCTAGTTGTGCCAAGGGTTGGCAAGGCGGTGATAAGTGAACTTTATGTTTAGAATACTACATTGTGGCTATATAAGGAGGTTGCTTTCAGTACTCAACAGTCGACTTAGGTATTAACTAGGTCTTGAAGGGCTCTCTTGTCGTTACGTTCGTGGCACTAGCCATCCATTTCTCAACAGACGAACAGGATTCTGTCATTTACCTGTGCGACGTGTCTTTATTCTTGGTCCGCGTTTTATCTATCTCCACCCCGTTCTTCATCCAGAAGCTTTCCTGGTGGGCATTGTCAGTGGTGGTCAGGTTGCACCACATGGTGAAGGGCTGGGCATGTGTTTCGGCTGACAGTATGATCTGATCGCTGGCATTGATCTTTGGCTCTGGAAGACACACCATCAGAATGGTTAAATTGACACAGGCACAGCGATGTAGTACCTCACATGCCAGCTGCAGGCTGAGTGCCTGTTCCCAAGATCTACGTGGGAGGCTGGTCATGAACCAAACACAATTGCATGCAACACTCTGTATTTACGAAACAAAGCACAATCCTATCGTAACAGCGGTGTATATTGTATATAGACATATTTACACACACACACACACACACACACACACACACACACACACACACACACACACACACACACACACACACACACACACACACACACACACACACACACACACACACACACACACACACACACACACACACACAGTAGGGTTAACACAATACGCCAGTAAGACAGTTGAAATTAAACTACCGGTAGTTGAAAATAAACCAGTTGATCATAAACAAGTTGAACTTAAACAAGTTGAATTAAAGCCAGTTGAACATAAACCAGTTGAAGTTAAACCGGTT
>OOFH01061373.1:0-14002 GCA_900323355.1 Merlangius merlangus | reverse complement strand
ACACACAAAATGTTGAATCTCCAAAAGCTTTTTTCTTTAACAAAGCAAATGTGCAAAGCTTGCATTTTTTCCTTTTTTTGTAGGAAAAGAGGGGGGGATGCAAAAATTGTGTAGACACCGCAATCTACTTAATGTTATAAAACGGACTAAGGAATTTAGAAAAACGCATCAGACTTACTTCTTACTTTTTATGTATCGATTGTCAACAAGACAGTGATAGGATTGTTATAATGCCAGAAAACCAATATAATAGAATTGTAGCTCCTAACCTAATTCATGAAATTTGGGATGTTCGGGCAACCTAACACAAAGCCTGCCACTGAGAAATGCTCCTAACAATGACATTGAGTGAATCATTCCTGTCGGTTTTTGAGCTAAATTATTTAATTGTAAACCTCAACAGTAAATCTTTAAAAGATATAATCCATAATACATCAATGACATCCATGATCGAAGAGAGCATCACGGTCGAGGTATTGTAGGCCTATCCATAAACTAGTAAATTATCAGCGCTCTCCAACGTGCGCATGCGCGCTCTGCTCTCCCATTTCGCCATCCCTCTTATGCGCACCTATGATTAGGCGCTTTGGACTAACTGCGGTTCATCCTCTCCCCCGTGTGGAAAGGAAAAGCACGGTGGCTTCAGCTATCAGATAGTCCTCCAGCGAAAGTACTATGTTCAGGAGTCTATATCCGGGGCAGAATACCCATTCAGTCAATCTACCTGTCATTTAAAGCCCTTACTTACTGCGCACAGTATTTAGATGCACCCTCTCAATAGTAAACTACAATAACTACCGATGGAAGTTCCTTATTGTGCAAAGCTCATTCAAATAATGGAAATTCAGTAAGTATCTTGAAAAGTAAAACACAATAAATTAAGTTAAAGAGTTGTCATCCACTGATATAGAGTAAATCCTGAATGTGATTCTATTAATTGGAAAGAAAATGTTAGTACATATCCAAGTTGTTTAATGCTATGACCAAATTGCCTACTTATCCGAATCGCATTGGCCCGGTTCGCCGAATGAAACAATAGATGGTGTTTTACGCGGCTCGCATAACTTTCTCCAAGCTCCAATAGTGCGCATTGTTGGGTAGGTGTGCGCTCAATCGAGCGCACTGTCTGGTAATCGGCGGCACCTTTACGCGTCATCTTCAACACAATACATCCTAGACAGAAATTGTTTACCTCTAAGCTTACCAATGAGGGTAGGTGATTACGCACTCTCACAGGGCATCGGTGAGTTTTTTTCTCCCCTCCTCCCCGAGGTGTCTCATTCACTTTTCAGATGGGCACTCTGGCCCTCCTCTTCTGCACTGACGAAATAGCGGACTGTGTAAAGCGAAATTGGACTTGTTGCATAGCAGCATTTCAGTGTTTCTCTTGCACGGATCGGAACCAGCATCACCATACTGAAGTGGCACCCTGCATCTTGGGAGAACCAAAGCCCAAGGAACCCGAGCAAGGCACACTGAGGAAATACCTAGCCATCGCACCGCTCTGTGGAGGACATAAGCCTACTTTGGACACGTTTTGGCACATGCATTTAACACACTGGGACCTTAATTAATTAAAGGAAATAAGTATTTTTTACATGTCATGGAATAGAAATCCCTTCAAAGTAAGTTCTCATTCAGTTTTACCCTAATTTCCTTTTTTTTTAATCACTGAATATTCTGCGTAAAGTAGTGATACAAGCGTCGAATTAGGCTGGCCAATTGTTTATTTCAGTCAATTTCTGTACAACAATACAGGGATAGATATTTCAAATGATGCACTCATATTCCAAATAATAGCAAAACTCTGTAATATGTGATTTCAACTTTTTTTTCTTTACTCATAACATGTGCACTTGTCCTTAGTTGACCATCCAAATTTGCGTACTTAGATAGAATATTTGTTTTTTACAATAGGAGAATACCAATCAAACAATTTCAGAATGTATACCAAAAGATATCTTGTTGAGAATGACTATAGACTAATAGGGTCTTCCTTCATTCATTCAACTGACAATAACAAAATAGTTGCTAAGGAAAAAAGTAGTTTAGTAATTCCCTTCATTATTAAATTAATGAGCAATTGTAAAAAAAAACACTGACAGGGTCTTAAATTGTCCAACTTTAACCACCACTTACAGGTGTGCGCAACAGTCTCAAGCACTCCTGTGCTCCATGGCTTCATCCAATTATAGACTATCATCCAATAATTATTTGTTATTCAGCAGATGTAGGGCTTACCCTTAATACGCCTACTGTTTCGAAATTTTCAAAAAAATATTCAATGGTCTTAAGACGACTTTGATTTTCTTACATATTTATCAGATTTTCATGCAATCGTTCATGAAAAAATATGTTTTGAGAATAACAAATGTACAAATAAACATTAACACATGTCTTTGTTGGCCTACAGCATGTTTATTTGTGTATTGAACATCTAGATTGAGGTCTAATTTTCCCTTCAGGTCAGGCTGATTTTCTTTTTCCATTACTCTCTCTCAGGGTGTGTCTGTTGACTTGGGACCATTCTCTGGGTGTGCTGGCATTAAAGAAGACGTAAAACTCCTTTATCCACCCAGAGATGATTTTGGGATTTTACGTTAGGGATGCTATTAGCCTATTCATCACTCTGGTTTACTTTACATCGGCTGAAATGGATGATTATCCCGTGGAAGTTTCACAATCTGGTGGTGAAGCGAGGGCCCTCGATTGCAACAGAAGTGACCTGATGTATTTACATAGCGGGGTGCACATAAGGGTAAGGGTGCCTGGAGTCCCCCTCCCTGCCTCCTAAGCGTTTGTTGCCTGACTCCACAAGAGGCAGAAACGGAGAGCTTCAGCCCCCAGGCTATTCAAGAGGTTACACTTACAGACCATCAAAGTGCACTCAGAACCACGAGCGAGATGCCAAGTGAAACTTATAGAGAAAGACCAAAGTGGTGTATAATGTTGAACCTGTGTCTAAGCCCGTCTGCCCTGCGTTACTTGGACTCCCTCATCATCAGACTCCGTCATTCTCATGAATTTATTTCATTGATTGTCGACTAATGCTATCCTTGTGTTTTCTGCCCCTTTCCCCTCCCATAGATGCTATTAAATATAAAACATATCCTGTGGTTGTTTTGCCTCTGCCTAGCTGCACAGGAAACAGGTGAGTGTCGAATGGTGCTTCTCTCTTTGCCTTTACATCTCTTCGCTGTACAGCCACCCCTCGCTGTGTCGCCATTCAACCAGTGATTGTGCTTTACAGTCAGGCCCTCTTGCAGCCGATATACAATATCTTATCTACAGCACACAAGCGTAGGTTCAGCATGCCTTACAGCAGAAAGGCAACAGCCCATTGAAAGTATGGACCCTTCAGAGTCCATTACCGCTGGTCCGTGAGACACTGGCTGGTGAAGGTCACACAATTATGCAGAGTGGTAGTCCCACACACACATGCACACGCACGCACATACACACACAAACCAAAAGATGTACACATACACATGCACGCGCTCGGCCACACATACACCCACACTGGATGGATACCTTTCAATTAGGCCCTGGCCTCTGTCTGGAGCTAACAGCTGGTTTCACCGCTCATCCTAATAAGACCCTCAGTTAAAGCGCACACATGCCCTGGGGGCTGTCCCACCACTGTTTCCAGAGCATTCCCTGCATTGTTCCTCATCACCCCCACCCCTTGTCACTAGGCCCACCAAGTCCCCAGCCCCCAACCACCACCTCTACCGCCATTGACACATACTCATAATCCCCCCCCTTCTTAACTCCCCCAAGCTCCTTTCCTGAAGCTGGGGGGAGTCGGGGTAATTCAGCATCTTGCTGCGGCCTTGTGGCTTCATGTGGATCTTGTGCTGGTGCAACCTAATGCCGAACACACGGGCATCGAGTTAGAAGCAGATTCCAGGTTCCCCAGGGCTGGGAAGCCTGTGGGCGAGGTTGAGAGTGTTGGTGGTGGATGGTGGATCGACAGGGGTTTAGCAGTAGTTTTCTAGAGGTAATGGTGAGAGGTGCAAATTTAGTGTTACATGAGAGCTGTGTTACACACATTTGATACATGGGGATGGGATAGAAGTTTTTTTAAGTGTTAAAATGCATATCATTTTATTTGCAATTCTTTCCTTCACTCATCTATCCCTTACCTATTGGCAAACTTGTTCTTGTTTAAGATGAAGAAAATACTGCAATAACATATTCTACCATCATTCTTTATCCTTTTTTACATTCAAATGTTCAAGCACATCACATATGATCTCAACATACGTTGAGACAGTGCTCTATTTGTTCCCACATCTACACCCGGCTTTTGAATGACGGTTGACTCTCCAGCAGCTATTTTTGACTTCCGATTTATTATAATGGTCTGGGTGTAGTTGTCTCGCCCCACAATATAAATGGGTTTGGCATTTTTTAGCTAAGAACAGCATCAGAGCACGACATGACTGACCCACATCACAAAGTTTCAAACACAACTAGATGATGAATAAATGGCCTCACAAAATGACATTTTCTTGAACAGAATGAATCTCACATCACCGATGGTGAACATCACCCACAAACCGATACAGGTAGTGAATGTGGCTGACATTCACTTATTCTTTTTCCAGTTTCCAGCACGCTGACCATGTGTAAGCCTGTGAGCGGCTTCCTCTCGGGGAAGGTCACCCTGCCTTGCTTCTTCTCCACCCTCCCAACCTCCCCGCCCCACATCAGCGCCAACGGCAGCACCGTCCTCGGCAGGGACTACCTGCGCATCAAGTGGACCAAGATGGTGGGCGAGGTGGAGTCGACGGTGCTGGTGGCCCAGAGCGGCCGCATCAAGATCGGCTCCAGCTACCGCAGCCGCGTGTCCGTGCCCAGCCACCCGGAGGACGTGGGCGACGCCTCGCTCACCATGGTAAAGCTGCGCGCCAGCGACGCGGGCACGTACCGCTGTGAGGTCATGTACGGCATCGAGGACACCCAGGACACCGTCAGCCTCGACGTCAATGGTGAGCATGCCTCCTGGTTCCGCATTGGGTGGAGTCAGTGCTGATTGTCATCAGATGTGTTGACATTTAAAATCGAAAGAGGACTGAGATGAACAATGGTAGAAAGACCAACTGGAACCGGTCGGGTTAGCCAAACTTTTATTCTAGTATAAAGGATTCCATTCCTGGTAGTCATCATTCATTCATCATTTTTAGTATCACTGTCCATTGCAGGGAATCACTGAGAATCTATACAAAACTTTGTTGCAAACTTACTGTCAAAAGTAATGTGATCCCAAAAGCCAATAGAAATGTTGCACGGAAAAACTGTCTCTGAAGTTTGTAGTAAAACCCTTCCGTGTCCCTGTTTATCAGTAACAGATACAATCACCAGAATGTTTCGCTTTCCCTGGTCATCCTCTTCATCTCTTTGTCTAGAGATATGATTAAGGAATAAAGTGGGTGGCATTGGTTCTTGTTCGGCGCCGGCACTAACTCACGCTATGATGTCATGCATCTCCATTATTATCTGGACAACCACCATGCCAATGGGCTTAATGCGGTAGTTAGAGGAGATTACCAGGGATCTCCACCAAACTAGTGGCCCCTGTTCTCACGCTTTGTATCTCAGAGAGCGATGACACACATAGACACACTTATACATTTATCCTAAATTGTCATTCCACTCTTAACCACGGTTAAACCTCAAATTCCTATTAAAACGACATAACGGTACCGCTACGGCAATCTACTATTTCTCTCAGCTGTCTCCTTGCTGAGATGAAATGTTGACCTGGGTGTATCAAGCATCATTACAACACATTGGAGCGTAAGTGTTCTCCTTCTAGATGGATTCACGGAGATATGATTCATTTCTTAGGGTATGGGTGGGGGATACTGTGATAGTTTTAGTTTTTTGTGGTATACAATCCACAGAGTCCCCTCTCCCAACTATCTGCAATGTTAATTAGGACAATGAATCAAGTCTTGTGCGCATGTTTGAGGACCGCAAATGCGCAGATTTAATTTCCGTGGCATCATCTGAATCATCTAAATCATCCGTAGTCATCCAGCCCAATTGTGGGGAACTGTAGCCCATTTTTATTTATCCTCTCAGTATATTGCTAAAACTCTCCATTCAAAAGAAAAAATGTGTCCCCTTTTAATTGGACTCATGGCCTTGTGACGTGCAAGAATTTTCAACTGATTTATCATAGCGGTAGAGCATTGCATCAGCAGTGATGTGTTTTCCAGGCTTCTCAATCCACCTCTTCCTCTTCCCCCTATTTCTTGTGCCTAGGTGTTGTCTTCCACTACCGAGCGGGCGTCAGCAGGTACACCCTAGACTACGCCCAGGCCGTGCAGACTTGTCAGAAGGTCGGAGCCACCATCGCCACGCCTGACCAACTGAAAGCGGCTTACGAGGACGGCTTTGACCACTGCGACGCAGGCTGGATCGCAGACCAGACAGTGAGGTCAGTTGGAAGCGGCTTCTGAAGTTGAGTCATGTTTATTTTCACACAGCAACACCTCGACCAGCTGTTGAGCTGGTAGGCCCTTTGAGCGGAGGGAGCTGTGGGAAGAGGCAGGAGGCGCTCATGTACCACCCTGATTGGGGCCTGCCTTGTTTCTTCCTTTCAGGTACCCGATCACCAAGCCTCGGCATGGTTGCTTTGGTAACCTGATGGGTAAACCCGGCGTCAGGACCTACGGAGTGAGGAAAGCCACGGAGACCTATGACGTCTACTGCTTTGTAGACAAACTCCATGGTAAGACGAAGCCGCGGCGTCGGAGCGTTAGAAGCGCGAGGGAACATTCGCTGCAGATAAATGTTGATGCATTACAGATAGTCAGTGAGTGTGTATTGAAGTGCTCTTTGGCTAGAAGCAGTGTGTCAGAGCCAATTATTTTCAACATTCAGATCTAGTGAAGGAGGGAGACAAACTGGATTCAGTTCACACCATGATGTTTTTTTTTCAAGTCACCAACAAATATGTGAAAATGGTTCCTTCAAATTCTTCTGGCATTACTTGCAAGAAGTCCTCAACGTCCTGCCAACAATATTAATCTGCTCTGACAGTGACTGCTGACAAATTTTCAACCACATTTTGGTGAAATTGATTTTTATTAGAGTGAACTTATGTCTTGACAGTGCTAAACCAAGGGTCCCCTTTATGTCTATGTTTTGTTTCTCAAAAAGTACTAATCCTAATCATAACAATCCTCTTTATACTTTACACACACACACACACACACACACACACACACACACGCATACACACACACACACGCACATATACACAGGCACACATACACAAAGAAACAAACGGACACACTTACACTTGCGTCTGACCAAATTAAATAATAATCTACATTCTTAGCATTGAAACACATGTATAGGGACCTCATTTTACATCTGCACGTCCCGTGATTTTACAGAGTTAATTGGATGATGTTGCATCATTTAATATGCTGCAACATCTGCCATGAGAGTAGATGACTCCACACGGTGGAAACATAAAGCACCGAGTCCCTTTTAATGCAAAAAAAAGGAAGGCGATTCATCTCATAAAATAAATACAACAAACTGGAATGAAGCGGAGAAGGTACAAAGGTATAAAGAAGCTTAGGAATCCCACTGTGGAAACTTCATGACCCGAAGCTCTGATAGACACAGTGACGGGACAGGGACATAGTCTGCATTGCTATCCCACCTCAATAATAGAGAGATGAATGAAGTGCTATTGTGTTGAATAGGTTGGTGGGTGATGTTTTGGACCTAGGCCCTTCACAGCTGCATCTTTTTTTTTGTGAGCTGTTAATGGCCCTTTTACTGAAAGGTCAAATCCAATAATGATTTTTTTATTGTTCTTTTTGCTTTCAAGAGGATTGTGCTTTATTGGTTAACTGTTCTGATTGGGAGGTTCTGGTCAGGTCATGTCCAATAAAAGTCATTGTTAATCTAGTTGGCAAGTGTATCCTTTAAAACATGGCAGGGGAAAACTTTATTTGGTTACTTTACTTATTCAGTTCCATTGAATGTCACAACCTTAACAAGACACACGTCTGGATTATTCTTGAGCACGCTCATAACATTGAACAGATGGGAAAAATTATTGAGAAATTAATAAATATAATTAACAAGCCCAGGCCTTACAGATTATACCCCTTTATCCTGGTATAATATATTTGGTTTCTGCAAAAACTAAATGTAGATCTACTGGTCGTTTACCAAGCATCCAGCATAAGTGAAGCCTGACTCAGTCCCTCCATCTATAGCTTGTATTCTACCATTCCCCTGCACCCACACATGCCTACACAAATGTATGTCTGTGGGTTTATTTAGTGTTATCTATTGCGTCATGTAAAATCAATTTATTCAAATCCAAGCTAAACGGTGTCAGCCATTCTAAGTCATGTTCCTATACATAGTGAATTCCGATTGAGCGAAGTTCATTAAGCAGGCTCTCCACAAAGCAACTCAGTAGTTTATTGATCTTTTAGATACATTTCATTCAGGAGCCGCTAATGATCAGGCGTCTTGCTACAGCTTGACGGAGGACAGCGGGGATCTAATCTAACATGGGTTTCACGTACCCTCCAGGTGAAGTGTACTACACTCCAGGGACTCACAAGATGACCCTGAAGGAGGCAGAGGAAGAGTGCAAGAAGAGGGACGCTGTGCTGGTGTCCCCAGGCCAACTCCACGCCGCCTGGAGGCAGGGCCTGGACCAATGCGACTACGGCTGGCTCTCCGACGGCAGCGCCCGGCACCCCGTGGCCGTACCCAGAATGCAGTGCGGCAGAGGCCTGCTGGGTGTCCGAACCATGTATCGCTACAAGAACCAAACCGGCTTCCCGGACCCTTCTAAGAAGCTGGGAGCTTACTGTTTTGGAGGTACAGTGGTTAAAGTTTCTGTGATATTCTTATGCGACACATTTAAGGTTTCTTGGAACAGGCCCGGAATAGGGAGCAGTAGTTTTGCCTGGAACCAGGCTTTGGCCATGCTGAACTATGATCTAATGTGGGAAAGAGTTGGCTACCCCGCCCTTGGATCCTCCGCTTCTATGCATCTCCATATACAATCACTCACACACACACACACACACACACACACACACACACACACACACACACACACACACACACACACACACACTGAATCAACTGTTGTTTGTCTTTGAGATGTGAGTATGGTGGACTGGTCTAGCAGGCTACAGCGTCTTTCTGGTCTACTGACCTCACTTGGTTTACCCGCCTGTTGCCCTAGTGACATAATTTGGCCAAGGGGTGGGTGATATCATAATGCTTAGCCCTATGGTGTCTCCGCGCCAAATGAACCAGCTCATTTGAGAAGAAGCAACTACTAAGCTAAATAGTCCCAAGCCGTTCATATTATTTTATTGTATTTATTCTTTGAGGCTAGCTGAATTGATAACGTAACTTTGCACCAACTCTCATTAAACTGCAAACTCAACTTCTGAAACTTGCTGTTCCATAAAATTCATAACGAACTGAAGGATTTACAAATTTACAACACTACCATTTTGAGATGTTACATTTGCTTGCAATGTTATTTGTGTATGCATGCAGGCATAGTGGATGGCATGTTTTTTTAGAGAGGTACAACATATTCATCTAAATTAGACATTTGCTTGAGGGAAAAAAAACAAAATGAACTATTTAAAAAAGGCCTCAGGTTAGATTTCACGGTTGATCCTATGTTTATTAAAGCCGCCTAATCTCTCCAAATGTCAGTGTCCCTTTCCTAATCACAGCCCTCCAGGGCAATAACAGCTGAAATAAGCCACTGACCGGAATAGCAACAGTTAGAAATACCCAACCTGTCAGCCTTTTTAGCCTCACTATCTCCCTACCTCCACGCCTTTATCCTCTCATTTCCGCTGTCACACTTTGTCCTTCCTCTGTCACTCTCACTCGTACTTATCAGAGCAGACGGTTGGATAATGGACAAAGCTACTACTGAACGTCTAAATTCAGTCATCCTCGGTGACCTCTGACCCGCCCTTTCCATCTTAACAAATGAGGGGTTGGACAGATAAGCCCGGTCCCCCCCGTCAGGCCAGTCGCAGCTAACTCTGTTGGTGATAAGTCTTCACGGGGTTCAGAGGGCATAAAAACAGTCCGCCCTCACTTCCCTCCACTGCTGTGCGTTCCCCCCGCCAGCCCTCATGCTAATGTTGTATTTACTCCTGCCTAAGTGCTCCTCAAGTACCTCTCCTTGTCTTTTACTGCGACACAATTCTTCATTTCCTGGGCTCACTATGGAGGGGAAAAAAGGCATGCGTTGTAAACACAAGTCACTTAAGACCGTGCACAGCGAAGAGCAGAGAGGGGCGTGGTCCAGAGGGCAGATGAGGATAATTACTTTCTGATTGGTCCTCGGTACTTGCCAGAAAGAAAACAAAGGCCCCAGTAACTGCAACTGCACAAAAAAAATAAGAAATAAGAAAAAAAACGTCAGTGAGATAATGCTACTTTGAACAGTACAAGGTTCTATTTTTCTTCGGTAGGAAAAAGTGGCGCACACCTTACATCAGAGATAGTCACACAGTGAAGGAGGGCCGGTGTGTAATGGTCCACAGCTGGCGTCTGCTCTACACAATCTGACGCCACAGGGGAGTGTCCTCGCGTAACCCTTCTATACTACTGTCTATTATGGCCAGAAGTAAGAGTGAGAGAGAGAGGCCGAGGGAAGGGGGAAAGGATGTAGAATCGAGGGACCTTTATAGGAAGAAGTACAAAAGCTTAAGAGGGATCTAGGTTATGCCATGAAATGGGTAACTGTGCCATTGGATACGGTCCTATGAACTCTCCTTATCATTTGGATGAGAGTGTATTGGGTTCAAGGCAGCTGACAGTCCCAGCTGAGAAGTTGAAATCAACAGCTGTCCAGATGCTGCTGGACCGCAGCAAACACAATAGTGAACTCAACTTTATTGAAAACCAAGACAGTAAATTCCTTACAGGTTAAATTTATGCTTTCAGTCCAAAGTAAGAAAACAAAAATTGCCTCCGTCAACCAGCCTGTTATAAACTAGGCCCATGGGCATTATTAAAAGAAACAATACTGAACATAAAGAACAAAACTAGCTCGACAGAGTGACTTTGAGGGCCAGGATAGTTATTCTTCCAAACGTTGTTTTAAATAAACTATTGAAAAAGCAAAGAAACCACTTCTGGGAACCAGAGAGCAGTTCAGCTCTGGGGATTAATCGGTTAGTATTGTTTCTCCCTTTTTCTCTCTTGTCGAATTTGTGTAACACTGTATGGCTTTATGTCAATTCTTGTGGTTTATAAACACCACTAGGGAATGGCAAATTGTATAACATACCATAGATATTAATTTTTCTGTTTGTGTTCATGCCAATAACTGTCAATTTGGCGATTATTCAACTCATTGATATGATTCATACAGCGTCCCAGGAGTCAACTGAATTTGTCTGTTCAATAAATAATTTGTGCAATACAGTGTAGCATGGGCGGAACTTTCCCAGGCTTGTACAAATTTACGATGATCATCTCGTTTATCGGGTGTAGTGACCGTTCCTTTGTCCTATTCTTTGGTCACTGCAGTTTGATGTTCTGGGTGTATATTGGGGTGTTTTTTGCCGGTCGCTGTGGTGTTGTAGGCGGTTGCTTGAGTTTTCTGGGCAGTTGCTAGGGTGTCTTGGGCAGTTGCTAGGTTGTTCTTGGGCGGTTTCTAGGGTGTCTTGGGCGGTTGCTAGGGTGTTCTGTGTGTCTTCTTGGTGTTATATGCAGTACGTTTGCTGTTCTGGGCGGTTGCTAGGTTCTTTTGTGTGGTTGGTCAGGTGTTGTAGGCGGTTGAATTAGTGTTCTAGGTCATTGCTACGGTGTTCTGGGTGGTTGCTAGCATGTTTGGGGTGCTTGCTAGACAGTTCTTGCCTGTTTCTAGGGTGTTCTTCTTTTTTGGGGGGTTCTAGGTGGTTACTAGGGTGTTTGTAGAGTCTTTTAAGGTATTCTGGGCGGTTGTTAGGGTGTTGTTAGGGTGTTGCTAGGGTAAGATATGTATGTATAGGTATGTATTGGTATGTTTTGGTACGTGTATCTATATCAGAGTACGTATGTGAACGTATGTTTAGGTATGTTTGTGTACGTATGTATGTATACATTATTTGACGTGTATTTATGTATGTGTAGATATGATTGTGTATGTACGTATGGGTATGTATGTTTACGTGTTTCTGTTTCTATATAATGTGTTTTATGGTATAATAACCAGCCTGTATCTGACCTCAGCTTGTTCTTGTCTGTTGTTTACACCTGTGTCCCTTTAAAGGTTGATTACAATGTGTGTGTATGGGAACCTTTTATAGTGCAATGTAATCTTGAAAGGTATGTAAACTACTGCTTCGATAGTCCATATGAGCAATAAGCCCATCATGCTGAAGAATTTAATGTATAATGTGTACATAAGTGTCAATTTGCAGAGAGTTTCTGAATCCATTTTTCTAGGTTTCAATGTTACCCAATGTAAGGACTTATTTACCTTTTCGTCCAGTAAAACGCTGTCCCTCTCTGTCTCTTTTTTTATTGTGATTAGGACGCAAAGAGGGGATCCACCAGACCTCCATTTTGGATATGTCTGTCTCCGAACTGACCACAACCTCACCAGTGCAAAAGACATCGACCACTGGCGCCCCACCCAGCTCGACCACCACCCTGTCCCCAGTGGAAAGCAGCACCTCCACCCTGGCGCCTAGCTCTGAAACTGTAACAGCCGAGGAGGAGGAGAAGTCTGGGGATTCGTCCTCCATGTTCTCCACCAGCATGGCTCCACCTCATCCAACTCCTTCGGGCGCTGAGATCATGGAAGAGCTCCTGGTCACCACCGCCGTGCCACTCTCAGCCGCCACCGAGGAGACGGAGGATGATGCCGCCTTCACCAAGACCGCCACCCTGGCTGACAGTGTGGACGACTCCGAAAGCGGGAGCGACACCCGGACGACGGACGTGCAACGTGGGACCGCCTCTCCGGCGCCATGGGCCACATCAGAAAGCAGTCTGCGTCCACACGCCACCGCCGTCTACACCCATGACACGGAAACAGAGCCCCTTTCCTGGCCCACTGAGGAACCAGACGATCATGAGGAGATTCAGGTCGGCACCGTGCAACCGCACTTCCTCTTAGAGCAAGCTCCCATCGGCACCGAACCCATGTTTGCTGTCGGGAAGACGGAGGAGACAGTCCTGGAACCAGGGGTCCCCACGGAGATGACTGGGCTCTATGACACTCTCACGACAGACACTGCCGAAGGGACCTCAGAAGAGCTGGTCAGCTTCACTGATTCAACCACAACAATCCCAGAGACGTATTGGCCGGGCCCCCAGGATTATAGTCCAGACCCCTTGGATGAAATCGAGCCTGGGATACTTCTGGAGGGACTGCCGCCATCAAAGGCTGCCCAGGAGGAGCAAACAACTCTCGAACCAACTGTACCCCCTGTTACTGACCTCACTTTTATGTCCAACACAAGAGGAGGCACCGAGTGGGACACAGAGGGGGACACCACCACTCAAGTGTTGCCCACCACACCTTCATCCAGCGAGGATGCCAGAACGCCATCGGTTGTGTACAAGGAAGGCGACGTGACAATCATGGCTACCATGACGACGACGACACCTCAGCCTCCGGGTGTGACGTCAAGGATGCCTCAAGCCGAACACATGACCGCTCCCACTGGCATCATCGACAGTGAACCCCCCAGCGACGATCGGGTCACGTCTGCTTCAAGCGTCCAAGTGTTCGATGAGTCCCAGGCTCAGATTCCAGATTCCGGCCCGCAGATCCTGACGGGAGATGAGGATACAGCAACGGCTATTGATGCAGAGTACCTGATATCTTCTACCAGAGCCTCAACTATAGAGCACCCGACACAGGCTGCAGGGTCTTTGGTGGTAGAGGGACAAACTACCCAGCTCACCACTGAAAAGCAGGAACAGGAGTTGAATGCAGGTCAGTCTCATGCTATATGATATATATATA
>OOFH01061368.1:0-15503 GCA_900323355.1 Merlangius merlangus | reverse complement strand
GTTCTTTTACCACGGCGGTGGCTTTGAGCCGCTATACGTGTGTCGGTGCTGGTGTCAGTGGCCTCACACAGACCGCTGGTGAGGCCCCCGAATGCATTCAATGCCTCCTTGGAGCCATAGGGGTAAAAGATTAGGACGACGTCGCAAAGCCAACAGGTTCGCTCAGCATTTTGAGTGTCTCTTGTGTAAAACCAACCTCTCTATCTTCCTGTCTGTCCTTCTCTCTCAGTGCAGCCAGATAGGGCATGGAGTGATGATATTATGCCATAACTGGACAAGTTTCCCCCACAACAACCACTAAGGGTCACTCAAAAGAGCTCTGTGATAAATGATGACTTCATTGTTGATCTGTGTATTATATATTTAAATAGTGCTCTGGGTGTGATGGAAGAATTTTTTTTTTTTTTTTTTTTCAACTGCATTGATTTTAATTAACTGGCTTTTTTTATTAATATATAAATGTATCTATAAATATATTGTAGTTATGTATTTGATTGGTTGTTGGAACTGCAAATGAAAATAAACGTACCTGACCATAGGACAAAAAGACATGTCCGTTACATGACAAAAGTGCACGGCTCACTGCTACATGTATATAAAAAACGTTCGATAATTGAGTCGGGTACAACTGCTTGGGAATCTATTTGTTTTTTTTAACACCTTCCGTAAATATATTTTTTGATATTCCTTCAATGCAATCATGAGACAAATTAACCTTTCTCTGTTACATCAGTCTTAACAAAAAACAGCTTGCATCTGAAATGCTGATTCAACTTAATGGAATGCTGACGCATGTCTTGTAATGACAAAATGTACGAAAGTTTATAAACGGTCGAAGCATTAATGCTGATTTTTTTTTTCTCTTTTTCATAGATTCAGTTGCAAGTTTGTTTGTGAAAGTCAATCATTCATAGTAACTATCTTCTGCGGTAGTACTGTGGTATATTCTGTTGTATCTGTGATATGTAAAGCTAAGGCAAAGCCTACTTTATGTATATAATGTAACATTTTGCAAACATACTGTATTTTTCAGCTCTTATTGTCTTACATTATTTGTATTATTACTGATCTTCGTAGTGTTTGCTAGTGGGATTCTCCCGGCATTAGACATTGGCTTATCAAAGCAATCACTTTTGCGGTGATCACAACTACTATTCGTTAATCTCTTGTGATTGAAACCGGTTAATGCTAGAAGGAAATCATGCGCTTCTCATAAAAGTATTTTCATATGATCCCAGGCTTTTGAAACTTATTGTTGCAGACAGATTAATACTGTGAAGAATAAAGTGACAACCCATGTGAATTATTGTGTTTATTTTCTCTTGATAAACTCTTGGTTAGTAAAATGATCAGATAGATGTTCACGTATATGAACACACGAAAGAGTACACTTGGTGTATTCCAACATTCCGATTCCCTCTTTCGTATACTCCCTATGCTTCCTCATATCTGCTCGTATGCCCACCGTCCCCCCGGTAAATAACTAAACCATAGACAAAACAGAATCAACTGTAGATGGGTGAGGTGAAGGGCAGGGGCATCAGCACAGACACAGAGCGTAGTACCACGTGACCGTGAGACGCTGCCCCTGCTCCGGCTGAGTTCCGTTATATTCCATTATGTTAAAGATGGTCACTCTTGTCTAGGGGCTGGGTTCCTTTTTTGTTATCCAAGAAAAGAAAATCATGGCTGGACAAAGGCAGCATTAAGCACATCTTCAGTGATATGATCTAATTTCTTTAACATGGCGATAAGGGAGCTCAAGGTCTGTCTTTTGGGGGTAAGTTTTCTTGTTTGAAGATAAGTTTACAACCTCTTTTTCTGTGCGCCTACCGCTTCTCGATAGCAGCATAACGTTGAAACATCAATCGACGTATTACTTTCGATTGATATGGTGAGATTTTTCGAATCTGTCAGAATGATGGTTTTTTGTTCATTTCCGTACTTTTCAAAAATGTTAGGAAAACATGACCTGATCTCTGATGATGGTTCGCCCACGAAGGCTATATCGGGTCTATCGGTCATTTGAAGAGGCTAATATGTCCCTCTTAAACATCTGTTAGGTTGGTTTGGACTAGCTTTACTCATATTTTTAATCAACTGGACTCGTCTCTTGATGACTGTCTCTCTTTGCATTTTTGTAAGTTTTCGTTTTCCACCATGACGTCATCATCCGGCTAGTTGCAACAAGAAGATCGTTTGGTTCTTGCTGTGTTTGCAAAATCGTGGTTTTTAAGTGTCCTGTGTGGCAATTGGAGCCTAACGTCACCCACAACGGTGCTAAAAATAAGATGATACAAGGCTAAATGAAGCACTACACCAAAACTATTCTATGTGCCTCATAGCCTATATCCAAAACCTACGACAAAAGTGTAATGCCCAATAAATCACGTTTTCACTTTTGCAACCTTTTCGTTGTTTTTTAGGACACAGGAGTTGGAAAGTCAAGTATTGTATGCCGTTTCGTGCAAGACCATTTTGACCACAACATAAGTCCAACGATTGGGTAAGACAACGATACTAACATTATTACTGGGGTTTTCCTCGGGTATTAGTCATGTGTAGGCTATCAATTTACGCAGCAGATATGCCTCATATGGTCAAATTATGGACAATAGGCCATCCTATATCGTCAGCCTGAAACGTATACAGAACATAGTCAGGCATGCATCTTTTTTACATAAAGGACTTCATCTTTCCTTTTGCTTTTATTATATTCATACTACCCTGCTTATTCTGCATGGAACCATCCATAGACCATAATTGAGAAAACAAAGATTCATATTTATTATTTATATTCTACATGCTTACGTCTCAAAAATATAATTTATATTTTCTTTATTTTCTGAGAGGTTCTGAGTGTAGGACCTTATATCATTAGGGGGTATTCTCTGATGCTAATTATCTTAGGCATAGGTAGAGGCATAATATCTGAGTGAGAGAGATTGTTATTGTGTTATGTTCTACTATCATATGTTCGATTGTTTCCAAGAAATTGGGAAACAGGTTATATCTGTAGGTTAGTTAAAAATAAGTTCCCTCGGAAAAAGTAGTCAATACTAACTACAAAAAAACATTTCATAAAATCTTGTTTATAATTCATCTAAGAATGCAGGATGGAGAAACTAGAATAATATATATTATGGCACACTTTCAATGCATGACATAGGGTTGAAAAGTATAGATAATTATCTTTATGTTTCACAGTGCGTCGTTTCTCACCAAGACAGTGCCGTTTGGGCATGAACTCCACAAATACCTGATCTGGGACACTGCTGGACAGGAAAGGGTGTGTTCTTCATAACAATAACAACACATCAACTAATTTTTAAACATGAGTTTGAGTTCTCAATTATTTCAGATTATCTACATATTTGTACATTGTGAGCATACTTATTGTATATATATATAGCATATATTACAGAATACATTTTCACTGTCCTTGTATAAATTGTCTTTAGATCATGGATTCAGGACTAGGCAGAATGCTGTTTAAAGTATGATAATTTATCTAGGCTAAGTTACTTTGATAATTCATTGTTGAAATGCAGGAGATTGAATTAAATGTGTACACAAATACTTGCTATATTGCTTGATATCTTTCTCTTAAATAATGTGATGTTTCTTTTCTTAGTTCCACTCGCTAGCTCCTATGTACTACCGCGGTTCGGCTGCTGCAGTCGTCGTCTATGACATTACTAAACTGGTAAGAGCAACGTTACGATGCTTATCTCAAAACGACACGGAAGTGGTCACCCTGAACAGAGTTTTGGAGATGGCTAAACTGGCACAGTGACGTGGTGATCCTTATCACAAAATACCAAGGAAGGTCCACCCTCTACCATGTTTTCAGTTGGCTTGGATCCATCCGTAATGAACGTAAACAACGAAAAGTGAACACGTATTTTGCAATTATAAGCGCAACATAAGCACAATCAATCAGTGTTTGGATAATGCGTCCTAATGGTAATCGGTGGTATAATATGACACCTTTTAAGCTCTCCCCTCATTTGCTAATTTCCTCCACTTCCAAGGACTCCTTCCAGACCCTGAAGAAGTGGGTGAAGGAGCTGAAGGAACATGGACCGGAGGACATTGTGGTCGCCATAGCCGGGAACAAAAACGACCTTGGAGACATCAGGTGGGATTATCTTTTATACTGGGGTCCACGACCACTTGTTTGGTTGAGGTGTGTTGGTTCCTCGGCCTATTTTGGACTTAGAAGAAGCATTTCTGCTTTACTCTGCAGTCTTCAGTCTTTTTCTGTAACACTACTTTTTAGTTACATTCTGTACCATTCAGCACAGGTGCCATTGTCATTGAAAGCGTTAACTTCTAAGCTGGCCATTTGCCCACATCTATATCTAATTAGCTTTGATAGCCATCAGGGTCAGAATTATCAATATTTTGTTTTTCTCCAGTAGACACAGACGCACATTGGTCCAAAAAACCCACACACACATATTGTGAGTTGTTTCCTGGTTATCTAGTGTCACATCTCTACTGGAGCATCCACCCCTCCAGATCTCAGTGGTTTTCTATTGTAATGCAAAATCTATGAACTATCTTTTGCTTGCCCCACATGGTTTCAGTTAAACTGAGTTTGGATCAGGTCTCATGGGTCTCAATCAAACCCCACTTAATCAACACAATTATTTGTGATTGCAGCTGTAACCGTTATGTGTTTATCAAAAAACTGTATTGAGACCTATTGCAACAGCTTCCTAGCAGAGCTAAGTTAATCTCCAATCAGAACCTGAGTTGGGCAAGAGGGGAGACCAACTACGAGAGGTCACATTCACATCAAGGGTTGAAACCTGGCCTGTTCATCACTAGGGAAGTTCTGCACAACAGAAATGTACTTCACTGTTTCCTCTTTCTGTGTATTCTCTCTCTCTCTCTCTCTCTCTCTCTCTCTCTCTCTCTCTCTCTCTCTCTCGCTGCTGTACAGGGAAGTGCCATTGAAGGAAGCAAAGGAGTTTGCAGAGTCCATTGCGGCAATTTTCATTGAGACTAGTGCTAGAAACGCTGTCAACGTTGAGGAACTCTTCCAGAAGATCAGTACGTTTCCTGCATTCTATTCTATTCCATTATCCGCGATTCCCAGTCCCTCACCACCTTCCAGTCCCATCTTAAGACCCCTCTCTTCTCCTCTGCCTACTCCTAGAACCCCTCCATCAACTTTGCATTTCTTTCTGTTTATTAATTTATTTGTTGTATTGTCCTCTGTGAAGCACTTTGAGTGCGACAAAAGCGCTATATAAATCCAATTTATTATTATTATTTTTATTCTATTTTAGACTAATTCTGCCTTCCTCTGCGTTTCGATTACCACATTGGTCCTCATTTACTTCAAAACTCAATTGTGCACTTAAAGCCTACTCTGTGTTGTAGGACGCCCATGACCTAATCAAGGGCCTTTTCCATATTTTCAGGCAAGCAGATCCCACCCTTGCAAAACCCAGATGTGGAGAGCAACGAGTCTTTCAAGCTCACCCAACAACCCCCACCGTCCACTAGGAGGTGCTGCTAGATGAGCAGCCCCTCCTAGTGGAGCGGAGGGGGGGATGTATTCGTGGAGATGGTGAAGGGTTCGAGGGCTGAAGGGGTTAGGACTAGCCCTCGAACCCTTCACCATCTCCACAAATACATCCCCCCCCCCACCGCTCCATCCGCTATGCATGCAGGCAGCAGCACACGCATTCCTTGCTTCCAGGAGAAGTGAGCAGTGGACACCAACTGTCTGGCCTTGCAGAGAACCAAGGTATCACGCTGATTGCTGGGTATATTTGTGTGTGCGTGTGTCTGCGTTTTTGTGTGTGTGTGAGTGACAAGATCATTGAGTCGCATTCAATTGATTCACATTCAGTTGTTTGTCTCCCTCTGGTGGTTTCATGTATGAACTACAACAGGATGTTTTTAAACGACCACACTGCTGTATTTTTGTCTTGCCATAAGCATTTAACATTCCGTTAGTTTGCATGCATAGCTGTAGGATTGGTGTAAATGTACTGGTTTATCTGGTTAATTGTGGTTGGTGTAGTATTGAACATATCTCATTTAGTATCATTGTTGTTACAAATTATAACTTCAAATGCTAAATAAGGTACTTTAGGCAGAAGACAACATTTTAAATGGTTGGAATGTCTATTGTATACATTTTTCATTGATTGACCTTGCACTGTGTCACTCAATTATTGGGTGATTTGGTTCGATTTATTGGAGCTATTAATGCATCTAATTATTGACATTTAGCGGAATATGTCCAGCGTACAGATCCCTAACCAGCGGTAGCTTTCCATTCCAATTGGTCATGTGTTCATCACCTAAACGTCATCCATCTCAAAAACACTGATGTTTTTATACAGTGAAAGGCGTCTTGTGGAACTGTACCCTGGTATGGTCACAACAGAGGCATTGGGGTTATTGCACAAAAGTGATTCATTCTTATGTTTAGTGCCAAAGCATGAAACTTAATTATCAGTGCCTTATTATTGGAACACTTTATAACAGCACTTTTTCAACAGATAAAACATTTTGGAATTAGGGTCGGGTTATGTATCTTTTTTTGGATGGATCTTAAATATACTAAATATACTAAAATGCTTACTCTCCCAATTTTCAATGGCGATTCCAATCTGTGGTAGACCTTATTTTATCATGATACCTACCTTAATATTACAGAAAGATCTAATGCGACTATCTAACTTACTGCCATTCAAATAGATTCTATTTGCCAGTGTTAAAGTTAATTCCACACAAGTGCCCTTCCTAAAGACATGTTGTTTACTGGGGATAGCAGCGCATAATACTAAAGGATGCATGTATTTGAGCATTTACAGAGTAAAACACAAATCCGCCCTGAAGATACAATTTAAGCCTTCAGTATGTCACCATGTTATCCTGTATTCTCAGAAGACCAGATTGAAAAATGTACTTTAATCTGTGTAATAAAATGTAAATAATATTTCTGGCTATGGTTATCCTCTTACAGTTCCGGCTATCAGTTTTTACTAATTTCACGTCATCACGGAATTACACTCAATACTCAACACAGTAGACAGCGCACAGAAAATAACACCTCTACGTTTCTACTTTTCATGCAGAATAGTCTTAGAGAAGCATTCTAGTGTTGAATGTTTTGACTACCTTTTGCATCACAGATCCATACAGCTGTAAGAATATATATTTTTATTAAATCTGAACAACTAATGTAGACCCTGGATGATCTTATTTTATGCACACCAAACGACAACTCATTACAGCAGTTGGCCGCGTCGCCAACACAACGAACGCGCAACTAGGTCGCGCACGCGCGCGCTCAAGTATTTGGACCCACATGCTCGTTCGCAGAGCTCAGTCAGCATTTGACTCAGTAGTGGCAAGGGATCTAGGATTTCCACTTGTCAGTGGCTCCCCGATATCGCATTTAAGTGCATCCCCAAGCTAAAATGTCAAAGTTGGAGCAAGTTCTCATTCTTGACCCCCCTGCCGACCTGAAATTTAAAGGTATGTACGTGTGCCCGTCGGTCTAATAGCATGTCTTTGGTAGTACAGTGGGAGCATTACCATGGTATAATGATTTAACACTCCCTTCGCTGAGTTTCCTAGCTGCCTGGCTAACCTTAGCTAGCGTTCAGCGCCATTTTAAGCTAGCAGAGGAGGAAGCGGGCCCGTATGGATCCTCGAGCTGTAGTGACGTGGACACCTGGACATACGCTCCTCTCGCAGGCTTGACAGTCACATCCAAAGGGATGATGAGCGGCAATGTTTTGTGACGCCCATGAATTTAAAACAAGAAAAGACGTTGGCAGATATATCTTCCATTCCTTTATAAAAGCACATACTAGGGCACGAATACCATCTCACCCCAGTCTTGGTAGCACAGCCTGTTAGCACGATCAATTTGTTACCTCAATTGGATTTAGGCTTTTCTCCTGTAAAAGCAGTGTCTTATTAATGAGTCACTCGTTTGATTATCATTACACGAGTGAAGAGGAACTTTAAGTTATTGAAATGAAGCCTCGGAGCAGTACACTGCTTACAAGTGTTGGCCACAGTTGTACTGCAAACTTAGCTTTTCCCGTGATCATTATTTAATTGAACCTGGACATTTTCGAGGGGTTAACTTGTATAACAAATGAGTTCATGTCACGTTTTCAGAGCCAGCCACATCAAATCATTATGAATGACAAATTATGAATTAGTGTGGTTGTTTAACCTGTGATATGTCAGTGGGAGCTAATGTTTAGCTAGCTAGCTAACGTTGATTAGCCGTCTCTCTTTAACCAGAATTTAAGTTAATATTTACACTACCTAGCCTTTTTCTGTTCTATTTACATTTAGTCGAGTTACAGCGAAAAGACAGGCGATGTGTCGTGAGAACCAAGTTAAGTTATTGCTCCTCTGGTACTGCCTTACTCCACTTGTTACGTGTCCATTGCCAGTCATGAATAAGTAGTTGACTAGCCCTTAAGCTAACTCCATCCAATGGACATTGTGAATAAATGGCCATATGTCAGTCCTATTATGACCAGCAGTGATATATAGTGCCATTCATGTTGCTATGTTTTATGTTGGAATCGTGAACCATAAAGAAAGTAATTTGAAGTACAGATGAACCTGTGTTATTTCGTCTCCCACAAAATTTACGATTTCTGTCACTGAATTCCGTTGAATTGAGCTGGCCAAATTGACCCACAGTGTTATCTATACAACCTCTGTGAAGAGCTTTTGTATCAGCAATGAATCAGTTCACTCGATTGTAAATATTTGGATGATGAAGGTGGAGGTGAGATGAAGGAGCTGACGGTAAAAAAGAAAAGTAATAATAAATGGGAGTAAGAATCCTTCAGAGGAACTGGCGTTTTGTCACTCGTTGATATAACGGCTAAAAAAAGACATGGTTTGTTGTCTTATCTTTAACCTCCTTATTTTTCATTAGAGACTTGTCAATATAGAAGTCTCTATGTAATGTTTGTCACATGGATGACGTTTCCTTTCCTTTCAATGCAGTCAACCTTTACCTGCAATAGTCTGACACATGGTCATGACTCCATGGTCATGATGACACATGACCAATCCGAAATTGAACACAAGGTTTCTTCTGCCATCAATCAGCTGGGCAGGTCACCACTTGCAATAAGTGACTTTAGTGAGTTTGTAGAAAATGTTGTCCTAAACAAAATAGTTGCTACCTCATTTGTACTATGGCACACGCAGCTTGTGCTAAGAATCTGAAGCTAAGTCAATGTTGACAATGCTAGTCAATAACTTCTGACAGGTTGTCCCAGAGGCAAGACGATATGGGCAAGGGGATGGTTGGCCACAGCTCATCTTGGGTTCCAGAGATGGAGCTAAATTTGTCTGTATATCTTGGAGCTGCCCTGCTTTAGAGGTTCTGTTGGGATTCCTCCAGCAAGCTGGAGGGGGCAGCCTTCCTTTCCCTGCTTGTTATTTTTAGTGTCCCACTTGCCTGGGGGACCTTAACTCGGCAGAGATGAGAGGGACGAGATAGTGCGGCTTGAGGAAAGGTTGCACCTTGCAGTGAATACATGTGTGCAACTGTGCACACTATGTGGGCGTCTCGGCACGGTGTTCAGAGGCTTTGTCTTTTTTTAAGCTTCATACGAGTCCTCTTGGTAGGCCTATACACTGAATATTATAATCTTTAATCGTAAGGCCATGGCTTGGTTTTGAGGGATCAATTGTTGACGTGAACAGACTGGAGCCCTGCTTAATTGTATTTGCGAAGCACACGGAATCAATGAGCTAGTTTTCCATGTCTGGATCTTTACAGTATTACGTCTTAATTGATTGGCAGGGTCTACTTTTCAATTGCCCTAATCACTCGTATTCAACCTTCATGTTACCCTCCATCTCCATCCAAGGGGGTTGTAGCTATCGCTTTCACTTGGTACCAAGGTACCGCCACAGCGCTGGCCATTAGCTTGGTTTGCGTATATGAATACCTCTTCGTTGCGCACCTATGCTGCTCCACGCAGAACTCCTTTCCAGTCCTTAAACTGTACATGTTGGCCTTCACTGGGTGTGGGTCGTTTCTGAGCTGGTCATGCATTGCGTCTTATCTCGGAGCATAGGGTGTGGAGAATGGCCCTTGTTCGCTCCGTATTTGAGCATGCGGGTCCAAACCTTCCCCTGCGCAAGCGAACAAATATGTTGACAAAATGAGGGTAAGATATGGATGGACACAAATACGACATGCCTATTCATTTTTGCGCGAGTCTGTATTCGGTGATACTCCCACACGCATGGGAGGAAAATGACAAAAGGTTGGTTAGGTGAACATTTTTATTTATGAACGGTTTATTGTTTCTCAAAAGTAGTTGAGTGTACGTAGAGCAAATAGGGCATGCTGATTCCATCCAGTGTGTTTTGAAGTATTTTGGCCACCACTACCTCGTCGGTTTATTGAGTTCGAGGAGGCTTTCAATGATCAGAAATCAAGTTTCCCTGGTCCAACATATTTGTATAATAAGATGAGGTCTAAAATGAATCTTTTTTTTGAAAATTTAATAATATATCAACAGAGCATAATTTAATATATTAAGTCCTAACTTGTTCTATCCAGCACAACTAAGTGCTACTACTGATGTCGTGGTCTGGTGCGTACTACATAATACACCTGAAACCTCTGACTCAAACATCTGTTTGAGCCCATTCTCATTCCCTAATGGATTTGCATTAGGACCAATATAAACACTAAATGCAGGCAAATGGTATTTTATTTCGTCAATTGTATCATCAAGTTCATAAAAATATTCGTTGTTTGTCCCGTCAAGAGGACAATGTTGATCAGACTGAATTAAACATGACGGTACAGTACACAATATATTATTACCCAATGTTCCATGTCCTTCATCACGGGTCATGTATCCTTGCGTGCAGCTTATTTTGGAGCTCCTGGGCTAATTGTTGTGATTGAGTTTCGGGTGGCATATGATTCAATGTTTTGGACAGGCCATGGTCCATCAAAGCAGGCCCATTATAGCTGGGCTTGTCAGTCACTAGTTCAGGTCAGGGCCTAATGTGAAGCAGACCCTGTCACAAGATGGAGAAGGCTTAAAGTCTTACAATATTTGTGCCGGTCAAGGCAGCCCTTCATTTCCAAAGTGGGCATTAGAGTAAACATCTTTAGGATTTTTGGACACAGAATAAGAAATAAAATCTTGATTTGGGCTCGCTGCTTGTATAACTTAGCTGGAGGAAACATCTCAACACAGCTTTGGGTGTCAAGTTGTCATGTCATTCGATTCTGCTACATTGTTCTGCAGGTTTTTAATGTTCAAATGATAGAAATTCAGATGTTATTTAATGGGAAGACGGAAAATTAAATTCTAGTGTGTTATGCCGTTTAATTCTCAAGCTAAAACGTGTTTTAAGGAAGTGATTTAATTGTATGACCCAGGCATATCATGTATCATGTATGGTAAATTCAGTCCGTCATTTACTGTAAAACTATCCAACTACGTCCAGGTACTGTTTGTACCCAACTAATTAATATGTCCCCTTAAGGATCTTAAGTTAAACGGCATAAAGACTATATGCAACACTTTCCTTGGACATTATCGGGAAAATGTAATTCGCCAACGCCTTTTCAACAACGTGTAGACAATTAAGTTATTTGTTGTCCAGTTGTTGAGAAGTAAGGGTCACCGTTAACAATACTATTGGTATCCAGTGGTTGGTATTGGGCCATAGTATCCATCTTTATTCACCATTGTTTTTTTGTGAAGGTGGATCTGAACTGTGTATGCTGTGAAATGGACTCCATTTTCTCTACCACTGGCAACATTTCTTCTGCGATCCCCCTTTCCTGCAGGTCCCTTCACAGATGTCGTCACCACAAACCTCAAATTGAAAAACCCCTCAGACAGAAGAGTATGTTTCAAAGTGAAGACGACTGCGCCGCGTCGGTACTGTGTACGGCCGAACAGCGGAGTCATCGAACCCGGGGCCACCGTTACCATCTCTGGTGAGTAGGGGCACCTCATCCCTATAACCGCGCAGCGTGGACGTCTGTTGGGTAAATGGTGCAAAAGAGAAACATTTCTGCTGTTTTTCCTGTGTCTTGCTTCTACTTCAGGCCTAGAATAACGTAACTTATAATGGCTTTGAATGTCTTGGCATTGCCTTTTTTTTTTTTTTAAATCAATTATTTGATAACATAATGACCAAGCCTTATAAAGGGTATACCCCTTTTTAATTATTGCATTTTTGTAGGCTGGAAATCAGTGGGCGAGGATCAGGTGCTGTGATAGCGTGGGAAACAATGTCTATTATGCAGAAATGCAACCTTGCTGATAATCAATCTCTAGTCTCAACCTCATAACGTGATTTGCTAGTGCCCAAAATACTTAAGCTCAACCCCTGTTTATAACACTAGCTGTTTTAAAAACTTCAGACCATGGAAAATATTCCCGCACGGTAGTTTGACGCAAACACATACCCTCCTTTCGCTTTTCATAAAGAGTCACAAAGAGTCGGATATACACACCTGTATATTTAATATGTATTCAACCCTGGATACAGGTGAGTCCTTCCAGAGGGCTTGTAGAGAGTCTGTGTAGAGTCTACAGTGAAGGCACATTTGATATGGGTCCCACCCTGTTGGGTCTGGCGACTCTAAAGAACCACAGCTCGCCCCATCAAGAGGGAACCGTGGTAGTCTGTATGTTAATCAAGTGAAGATCACATGATGTATTTTGATGAGCACCGTAATGCCATAACGCCGTGATCCAGAAATGTAAAAGCAAGATCAGAATGGAAACAACTTTGACATTTTTGTCAAAGTGTGTCTTAAATAAATGTAGAACATTGATAAATACTGGTCGCTGTCCTTGAACATTCAAATATATAGAGCCAATATGGGTTTGGCAAAGATTGGATTGTGTCAAGTTCTAAAACCGTCCAGTGAGACAAATCTAATGTAATGATGGAATCTAGAAAAAGGGGAAACCAGCCTTTCTTCACAGAAACACAAATGATAATATGGTTTGACTCATGTTATCAGCCATTCTCCTCTTTGTTGTGCAACCGGTCTGTGAGAACCAGACCGTGGTACAGAAAGGGTTGGGAAGGCCTTTTGTTTTCAGGCTGCCCAGCGTGTAGACTCTGCCCTGCAGGTTGAGCATTTTGATTTGATTTTACAGCGAGCGTAAACACTCCAAAGAAAATTTTGGAGTACGTTGCAGTACATTAAAAAGGCCAACAAATGATTGATTTGTATAAGAAGAAAACAAAGCCGTGTTTATTATGGCTTGTACATGCCATGTCTTGCATGAGAAACGCTGTGGAAGTTTTAAACATTACAATGTCTGCCCATCATCAACATTACTACCAAAACAATGACCAACATGTTTGAAGCAAGGTAGAATGGAAAGCACCATAAACGACAGGTGGTATTGTTGCTTGTACGTTCAACGTCGATTTCTACTTTTAATTAGAAGTGTGTTTTTGATTAGGTTCCTGTGTGGAATGGGCTGTTTAAATAGATTTTTGTTTGTGGTTTCTTCACAGTTATGCTACAGCCCTTTGATTACGACCCAAATGAGAAGAGTAAACATAAATTCATGGTGCAAACAATCTTTGCTCCAGCGAATGTGACCGACATGGATGCTTTGGTAAGTGGCTTTTATTTACTATTGCTTTAAATAATCTTCCACACGAGAAATGTCCATTTTTAGCTTACACTTTTAAATGAGTCTCCAAATGCAGTCTCACTTTTAAATGAGTTTCCAAAAGTAAATCAAGTATTCATGTTTTGCAAAAATGTTGTCGAACTGCATTCTCCACTTGTCTCGTTTGGTATGGCTGATGCGAAATCTACAACAAATCTTAACCACGTCTGTCTTGAAACATTCACTGGATGTCCTTTTTTTTTCTTTTTGTTTTCACCACTTCCTGTAGTGGTAGATACTGAGGTAGATGTAGTCAACGGATATATACGCGTCACTTTGCTACATAACCCAAAGGGACGGCGTGGCCAACATTTGCGCATTACTGTGTTCCGCTATTGTCCACCAGATGTCAGCAGATACTCAGGTGTACGTTGGGGCGCACTGGACTGTAGCTCTCTGTCTATATCTTGCGTCACTTGATTTGAAAGCTAAATATAAAATGAATAATAACAGGAAGTGCTTCATGAGGTTGATTAGTTTTTGTTTGACCTTTGTGTGATTCCTCGGAAGCCTGATTTTTGGATTATTTATGCATGTCCTATTTTCCTATTGTTTGCTACTCCCCAGTGGGTGCCATCTTAGAGATGTATTTGGTTATAATGACTTTGTAACCAGGATGTTATGGTCTCTCAGAAAATAGAGTTTGCATTACCTCTAATAGACGGGAGTTATGTTTTTTTTTTAGGTTTCTTTCTACCTGTCATGTGTTATATGCCAAAATATGCCGGCTAAAAATGTGCAGAGATGCTGTGGCTTTCTTAATTGTGAGAAAACCAAGGTGGTGTAGAATGTAAATTGAAGGCAGGCAGCACACGAGTGTGCGTTCCTCCGCATGCACGTGCTGCGATAGACTCCAGCTGCTAGCAGTTTGGCTTGATGAATAACATGGCCGTTTCCCTCCTCCACCAGTGGAAAGACGCGAAGCCCGATGATCTCATGGATTCCAAGCTGCGATGCGTCTTTGAGCTTCCTTCTGAAAACGATAAAGCGGTAAGCAAGTCTCTTCAGATGGAGGGAGCAGTCTACGGAGTGAAGTGGATGACGTCTGTGTGTGCACAGACTTAATTCAAGGTCCCGACTACAAACCCACCCGCACTTGAGAGGTCTAAACTCTGTTGAGATGGTGATTTATTTTACTGTGAAGCATGGGCCTCAAACATCTTATCACAAATGATTTATTATTAGAGAAGCTAGCTTTATGATTTTCGTTATAACATTACATTATTTGGCATTTTAAGGCAGCAGAAAATAATACCTTACAGTTCATAAGACTGGGATATTAGGATTGCCATGACCCCACTAGCTTCAACTGTCGGGTTAAGGCCTCCTTGATTTTAGGGGTTTGATACATGGGTACCCTCACTTGTAATGTAAAACGACACCAGATGCTTTTGTCAAGCACTTCAAGTTTACATTTTCAGTTGCATACGTGTATAGGAGAAAGTATGTCCTACCACTGAAGGAGCCTTTGTGTAGCGGGAGACGCGCAGACGGTAATCATGTTGTGATCAGTTGAGAACAGGCGACTTCTTCAGAGGAGCAGAGCTAGCTACCGCGTTCAGACAGGCCAGGGTCTCCGGCACGCAGGACGAACCGCGCCCGCCGCCCGTCCCTGCGCTCTACCACAGCAGCCGTTATGGGCTGCCCGGCGGCGACTACTGGTGGGGCTCCAGGACTGCCCCCGTCCACGGAGCTAGTGTCGGCATGAAGCGGCAGAAGGTCTGTTTAACGGTCAGGAAGGCTTTGAGACGCAGGTCAGGGGGAAGGTTGACCCTCGAACATGAGAGTCTGGTAGTCGCCAAT